>OX457045.1:26077000-26122832 GCA_949752735.1 Lumbricus terrestris | reverse complement strand
ATTAGTATCACACACTTCTTTAACTGTGACAACATCAGGTCTTGAAGAATGAGTTTCTTGTGGAGCATGGAAATTTGTACCGATAGCATTAGTATTAAGGCCAAGGAAAAGATTGGTATGACTAAATTTAATGAAGCACTGAAAGCAGGAATGGTGATTGGTGGGGATAGAAGAACAAATACTGCATCAGCATGGTACATAGAAGACACACTGTATGTTAAGTCTAATAATGCTAACCTTGTTGTAGTTTCATTTTTTTACCAGTAGGCCTAATTCATTTGAGCATATTTAGGCCAGTGAAGGAGACTGGGGTTTCAACATCAGCGTCCCATTTTCAGGGCTTAATTTTTCATCAGTAATTCATTTGAGCGTGTTTATGGGTCTCCATTCCCTCAAACATTATTATTTCTCATTTCGTTACCCAGCGCATCAAATCCAAAACATCTCTGGAGCATCCTGAACATCTGTATATCGCGCAGGGGAGGTCGCCGATTTAGACGATCTGCCGTGCACCGAATGCCCCTGAGTTCTGAGAAAAGCTTTATTGCCACTTCTTAACATTTTGCACCGACATTGCAGAACCTTAAAAATGGTTCTGCGAGTGGAGAGGGGAGTCTTGACAAAATATACCTACGCAAAACAAGTATCTAATGATAACATCCAAATTAGCCTATCTGTAACGCTGTATTATCCTACACTATAGTCGTCTGATGGCATTTGATCACATCACAATTAAATTCTGTACAGATCAAAACAGCAAACAATAACAGTTGACAAAATATAACAAAATAAAAAATGGCTAGTAAATATAATGTTTAACAAAAATAAATAGCAGTCTATGGTAAAATAAAATGTTTTATAGATGACTTTAGCTAATTGACTTTTGCAAAGGGGGGGTCGAGAACAGTGGTTAAAGTGGTTAAACGGCGTTACCACCCACTTTAAACCCTGGTAGAGAAGCTTATTTGTATCTATGCATAGGAGGCCCACACAATGTACAAATTGCAAAAGAGGGGTTCTAAAACACGATTTATTGGCGTATATAATATATGGATGGGTCCAAAGATGTCAATTCTCTTCTACATCTCTCCTTCCACTTACCAGCTCCTTACCTCCCCATCCTCTTTCTCTTGATGTCTCATCATGCTCATTTTTCATTTGCTTTCATGAAATCTCTTTCCTGTCTTCCAGTGGTTAAAGTTGTTTGGGTGAGCAGTGGGAACGCCAACTGTGTGAGCATTGGGAATGCCCATGTTTCCAGGGTTCCATGCATGGTGAGCTGTGGGAATGCAAGCCAAGAAATTCGAGAGCAGTGGAAACACCATTCCCATGCATTCCCACCCACTTTAAACCCTGCTCTCTTCTGCTTGCAATCTCTTCCTGACTCACATTCTTCCTCTGCCTTTTCATCCAACATTATTCCTGGACTCCAATCAATCTTACACTCCCTATCTTGCAGTCACACCTCTCAATTTTTCGGGTAGCCTCTGAACCATAAATATCACGTCTCCTAAATTATCTCCCCAACCAGCAATGCAAATTAGAGATCCCATGCAGACATCTCTCTCCCAAAATTTGTGCCTCTGTGATTGTTCCTGCTATCACCAAAATAATCAACCTTTCTCCCCCTCCCACTCCCTCTGCTTGTAATTTTCTCATGACTTTCAATTATCGTCACCTGTTCTTCCTCTCCTCTTCTTCGAAGTTACGAAGTCCAGCACCTCTTAACAAAATGTCTACTATCACCGATGGATAGGAATTCATCAGCTGGGCTCGACATGTCTGCAAGAGCTCGTCCAGGGCCATGCTAACCTGGGTGGAGGCACCTGTGCACCACCGCTGCAGTGGAGCATGCATATGCATGGCAATGCTGCAATGCATGCCTATCACATAGATCATGTCTGATAGCCTGCAATGATAGGATCATAAATCATGATCCATCAACCCCAGCAGATCCCAAAGGCAAAGCTGCAATTGAAGCTAGAACTAGTAACTATAGGTTGCTTCATTTTAATCTGTTCTTAATGTTGCCATTTCTATCTTTTCTATACCACTGCAGTATGTTAATGACGTCAACGAGCAATGAATCGAACAATCACCACTTGAGACCCCATGTAACGGCCTAAAGTTCACACGTTCACGAAGCCCGCCAGTAGTAGCTCTTCACGTTATGCCTCCCTTTAAGGGTGCTACAAAATGTAGACACACATAGGCGCCGCCATCCATACTTGTGGAATGGATTTTCCAGGATCACTTCTAATTTGTCACAGCAACAATATATTCTTGTCACACCACTTTTTGTCTGCTAAATGCTATAAAAAAATACTTTTAATCCATTTAGGCCTAACAGGGTCATAAATCTTGGGAGGAAATGGAGGGAATTCGCTCCCCATTTTTTCTAGACATGTGTCCCATTTTTAAAGCAGTGTCACAAATTATTGTGGTGCTTAGCCTTCACTACCATAGACTGCTCTTTGGGGCAGACACTTTCTCCCAATGCAGACACACATGCATACGTGCTAGTCTACTGCAGGATAGTTTATCCGCTTAGAGCAAAGAATAAGTGTCTAGTATAGGGTGACCATACGTCCCGGTTTTCCGGGACATGTCCCGGTTTTTCGTGGTGCGTCCCGGTGTCCCGAAGACTTATGGAAAAGAGCCAAATTGTCCCGGTTTTTGGCAAGAAGGATATTTGAATCTTGAAAACGTCAGTTTTATGTAAATCACAGAACAAAGTGTAGTTTGTAACCTTAACAAAGTCGTAACGAAAGAGAAGTTGTCAATTTATATGGAGTATTTTATTATATTAGGCCTACATCTTTATTAGGCTAGTGAGTTCAGTTGATAAATTGAAAGAACTATCAATTAAGGAGTAACGAGAAAGATTTTATAATAGGCTAGAGGCCTAAAATTTAAATGGCGGCTCAAGAACTGTATAGATTTCGGCAGGTCGCGTCTGGGTCGTAATTGTAGTTCGACCGCTCTTGCCAGCACTGACAAAAACCAGTTTCCTTCTACAACTTAAATTGCTGTCAGTGTAATGTGGAAATTCAAACAAAGATTTGGATGATCAGGGACACATTCTCTACCCAAACCCCGTTTCACTGCTTGGCGCTGAACGCCTCGATCGGCGATCGTCCACCGACGCTCCAGAAACATTAAATCTTTCTCTGGACTAGATTGTACCCACTGGGCACCGATTGAGAGATGGTTCTCTATTACAAAAGAGCAGGGGCGGATCTAGGGGGCAACTCCAGTCGTGCTCCCCTCCATTTGACCAGCTATTCTGGCTCGGAAAGTTGACGTGCCCCACCCCCATGAGTAGTTTCGCAGACCCCTCTCCACGCACCGCGAGGTTCGTACAGGGGTTTAAGAACACTGTACGACAAAAAGTCATCAGTTATTTTTACGGGGAAATGGTATCTTTTCTTGGGAATTCGCCAAATGACTCAAACAGATCATCAGGTTTTTGTTCGTAATCTCGAAACTTCTACAGCGCCCACAAAAGCCAAGTCGCGGGAACCAGCTTATTCACAGGCGCGGTTCGGTGAGCAAGACGAAATTTTTCCTCTGTCCATGACCGACAATTTTGCCGCCCCCTCGAAAATTTCTGTATCCGCCTCTGTAAAAGAGTACTGCACTAAGTGCACTGACGACAAGAGCAGGTTGTAGATATCTACACTAAAATATATGTTCAGCATTAGATTTAATGGAGCCTATAAAACTAGGCCTTCGATCGTAAACCTGTGGCCCTGTAGTTAAGGAATTAGGCACACAATTGATATTTTTCAAAAGTGTCCCGGTTTTTGGTGGCCAGAAAATGGTCACCCTAGTCTAGTAACGACATAATTGGTGCACCACTTGATGAAATTAGGCATAATTACAAATATTGCTCATAATTATCAATATAAGTGGCTGAATGGCTAAGAGAAAAAGAGACTGGTCTAGCCAACAGAACGCCGCCGTTCGGTGATATGATAATAATGTGCGCATCCCATTCCCAGTCTCACTCATTGCACTGTCTGCAGACACCCGTTCACCACCACCACCACCGCCACCACCACCGGCGGCATTCGTGGCAGACAGATCTCCAGCTCTTACCTGATGTCGAAACGACAATAAAAACGAGAGAGCCAATGTGACTGAGCTTCATCTTCATCTATTTCACCAACGCCGCCGATCTCCAATTCGTTCCGGATGAAAACCGATTTCTACAGCAGGCACAGAATAATCTGACTCACAGCAGCAGACTGCAGCGCGTCCGTCACCACCAATGCGTCCGGAGGCGGCGACCGGGGACGGGCTCTCTCTCTCTCTCTCCTCTCTCTCTCTCTCTCTCTCTCTCTCTCTCTCTCTCTCTCTCCCAATGCACAACCATCGTTCGATCGCCAGGGTGCAGCGCGTCATACAAGACAATCTCTCTCTCTCTCTCTCTCTCTCTCTCTCTCTCTCTCTCTCTCTCTCTCTCTCTCTCTCTCTCTCGTCAGCCTTACCGCAACAACCAATAACAGATTCCTGCCTTCACCGCATCGGATGGTGTCACCATATCTTTGCCACTGTGAGATTTATTCCCCACGGATCGATCTACGATTGCACCTTATTGTAATGTAATGCAATTTACAACTTATATAGCGCAGCAAACAGCTGTGACCCTTTAGTAGCGCTCCCAGTACGGGTGCCCCAAAAGAAGAAATGTCTTGAGGATAGCAACAGATCTAGAAAGAATGGAAACACGTTAACAGGTCTCAGAGGGGGCATTTCACAGCGAAAGCCCAATGTTTGTGCCAGAGTGATCTTTGTTCGCGGGACAAAGAGATCATGTCGGTTCGAAGAGCGAGAGGTCTCCCTATGTTTGCACAGAATTCTGCCGTCGTTTGGGACACGCTCAACTCTAGCTGCCTGTGAGAAGCACATCCATTTCCAAATTTTAACCATAGGCTCCCCCGCACGTTTGGTCTGGGGAGAGGTTACCCGGTTTAGATCCATCCATATATATATCAAGGACCTCCTGCACCTCAATCTTTTCACTCCCTGTCATCGCCTCATCCTCCACCACCAATTCAATTTTCGACAAATGCTTTCCGATTATTTCTAGCATGCCCGGTAGCGTGTTTGACAACATGCTGGCATGAAGATCAGCGGACCAGAGTTCGAGCCCCATATAATAGATGTGCCTTGAATTGAAGGCTACTATTAGCAGTGTATTGCAAGCTGTCTGTTCTCTTAGTAGTTATTAAGTCTTCTGTGATTATTTTGTGTTCTTGTGATTTGTTTAAATTACAGAACTGCAGGCCTACACTGTAACTGGTTGCCTAACTGCTCAATCTACCAGTAGCAGTCTTGCTTATGTTGGACCCTAATTTGAAACCATCTTCCACAGGAATTGCAATTTGAACTCCTCAGTCTCTCTTCCTCTGCTCCCACTCCGTTTTAATCCAATTGGTAAATGTTACTCGTGAATACCACTGACTTGGGTCGGAAAAGTCCGAATAGTTGAGTGGCACTTTATAAATATTCGGTTACTTTGACAAACATGAAAACCAGTGGCGTAGGCAAGGGGGGGTTAAAACCCCCCCATTGGGTCCGAAAAAAAGGTTTTTTTAAGGTTATTTTTCCGTTTAAGTAAGAAAAAAATAGCAAAAAACAGGGTTTCCGACCATAAAACCCCCCCATGAAAAATTCCTGGCTACGCCACTGATGAAAACTCAAAGTTTCGTGATTACAAATTTGGATATTTTCAATGAAAATTACTTGACCCACTGTGCCATTCCTTCTTGGTCAATAGATGTTAACATGACAGATAAGCAGAGGCCTGACAAAGAATTGTAAATTATCCTAAGCAATGGGAGTGATGTTACAGATGTAAGCTGCAGCTGGTTACCCAAAAATAAATGCCAGCAGGGTCACTGGAGGTAGGCTCTTCTCAAGATCTTTCCACGCAATGGAGGAATCTTGGGAAGCTATGATGTCACTGGCAGGCCACTCAGCCAGCATCCTACATCGGAGTTGCATCAAAATACCCAGCCCGAGTTAACACGTTGGCCGCTAGGGACGTGTATACACGTCCCCCCATTGAGTCATTTAACACAGCAAATCAGCGGTCAACGTGTTAAGGAAACTTAGAGTACAAGCCGGGAGGGGGAACCTGTTACTGGAGGATTCTTGAGGGTCACTTGTGCCCGGCTGTAGTATAACTTATAAAGTATCAATGAGGGAATGTAATCCCAGGGCATTTTCTCAATCCTGGGATTCCGGGATAATAAACGAGCCAATGCCAAGAAAAAAGAGAGCAGGTGAAAACAATGAAAAAGAGAAAGTGTGGGGGCAGCAGCCAGCCCCAAACGAGAAGGAACATCGTTGGCCTCAGTCAGAATAAGTGAACTCAACAAGCAAGTCCCTGAGTATGACAGATTTAAACAATTTAAACTTATTCAGTTGTAGTAAGCTTAGTAAAGTGCCCCAGCAGTTGAAAGTCTGAAAGTTTTGAGGTTAAGTAGGAGTTTATTAGCAGCACTTAACACCGCCTTATAAAAGGCAGCTACATGAAAATCAGTGTCACAGACGGGTTACAACTTACAAGATCTCCTGTCAAAACAAATGTACATTTTAAGTATCATCTGCCTAAAGCTGATATCCTAACGAATGACCACAATGAAATTTACCGAAACTTGGAGGGATTGCATACGTTAGCAAGGCTTTGGACGAATAATTGACATTTAATCATCCTGACTCAAGTCACAGACATATAACCAGTCAAACTATTGTTATTAGATGCAGGAAAAGACAACCCAGAGCAAAGTTGATGGCAATACAACAGAAGTGAGTTTAGCAGCAGAAAATTCAAGAATGCTCTTTACAAAGAAATACAGGAGTTGCATCAATTGGGACAACTTTCATATGGTGATGAAAAGATAAGTTTCTGAACTTTTTCAAAATTACAGGCTGAAAGTAATTAAAGAGAAGGCATAAAAAACACACACGCAAGACATTGCACGTGGGTGGCCTTCAGAGAAACATGCAGAAACTAGTCATCTGTGAGCATCAAAACACTTCTTCCGCATAACAATCAATCATTTTCCAGATATTTGCTCATGAAATGACATTTAACGATTAAGTAACAGTACCATTTTTTAAAAATCAACTTTGCTACAGATAAATGCCAATAGTTCAGTCCACCAAAGTCCACAGATTTCTTTTGTCTTTGAATTCCAGAGTTCCATATTCTTGACAGCCAAGTCAACTGCCACACATGTTACAAAGACAATAACTTCTTCTATAAGCATCAAGAGCAAAGCCTCAAAGGCTGAAGATTTTCAGTGATCTATCCATGCTGACGGAAGCCACAAAGCTCGCATTCTGACCAAAGCTGACACCTGTCGCAAGGGCGGTGTGATCGTTGAAAACTTTCAGTTCCTGCCATTGCTTGCACAAATAGATTCTGCAACAGAAATAAATCAAAAACGTCGCACCAAGTTCAAATCAACAAAACGTACGTAAGATTACAATCTCTGAAGTTACCAAAGTTTTACAATATTCGATTGCTTTTCCAATGGATCATGATTATTGATCATGATTTAAGTCACAACGACCTTCAACTGACATCACGATTAAAGCGCTATAGAAGTCATTAGATTAGATTAGTAATTTTAAAAGACATCAATGGTATTTATTCTAAAGCTGATGGATAACTACATCAAAATAGTTCAGCTGCAGTTATTTGAGGAAAACAAAAAAGAAAACCACGATTTGTCAGTGCATGTGAATGCGTGTCTTATACGACAAAATCGAGTAGATACGTTGACAAATGAAGGGATCTGAACAGTTTGGATGTCGTTTAAAATATTGTCAATAACTGTTTGAGGCACATATTCACGCACCGTATGCTTCGTACAATTTAAATTGCAGTAATAACTTTGTTTCAACTGACTTGTGTACATTGTTTACACAAAGACAGAAATACTTTGTGACAACTGTAACTACAAGCATCTTTTTGTGAGGTTATTGTTAAGGTGCTATATAAATGTCCATATACATACATACATACATACATACATACATACATAATGCATTGGAAAAATGCAGCATAATTCACTTCAAAGCAAATGTTTAGGCAAGGCATTTAATTTTCAGTAAGTTGGAATTTATTATATCCTCTCTGTATCTACTTGTTTCTTAACTGTATCTCTTAACTGCTTCTTTTCTCTGGCAAGGATGTTTGAGCAAAACTTGTGCAGTTTGTGATTTGTGACTTGTCCAAAAACCATCACTGATTATAAGTATTTAAAAGACACCTGAGTAATGGGTATGAAGTATTTATATACATATAAATATATAATTGTATATATATATATATATATATATATATATAATTATATACACACACACATAAATGCATACATGGACTGATAATTCCATATCAGAATAAATCTAGTCAAAGAATCACAAGCCATAGCAGGCTAATATGCAAAGCCAAACTGATTAGACTGTGATCTGTAACTTACTTGATGTCAGTTCCTGCGACTGCCAAATATGTTCCACTGTGATCAAAACAAAGAGACTTCACCTGTGAAGAAGCACAGCATATTATACAGATCAGTTACTTTCACATTTCTCAGCTCACATTTATCAATGAAACTTTAATGGAAATATGTTGAAAAGCAAACTGTGGGCAAGACGGTTCAAATGACAAGACATCAAACAGACAGAATGAACACTAGTTATAAAAACTTGTACATAAAATAGATAATCCGCAACACTTATCATCTGTGCATAACTACGGCTCATGGACAATTTGGCCCAATGATTGTTTGAACTGGCCAATAGGTTGGCATTACCTCAAAATGACTGCACGAATAAAACAACAGACCAACTCGTGCCTCATCCCGTTCTTATAACAGAATGAAAGCAAAAACTGTATGACGATGGATGACATTTAAATTTGGTGTGAGCTCTAAATTTAATGATACAACAATAAGTCTAAATTTAATGATACCATACAATATAACAATAAGTCTTAAGTCTCAATTTGATCTAACTCCCAAGTATCTCTGTGACCTCATGCTTGTCCCCACACTCCCTTTTCGTTGCGTCTGCTTGGGTCCTCTAATTGGCTTGACCTCTTTGTTCCTGCGTCAGAACTGTCATCACTCAATCCAGATGCTCTGCCTGCATAGGTTCTTTCCCATGGAATGGGCTTTCACCTTCAGCTTACTCCACCTTTCACTCTGGAAGTTTTTCCGCATCTTTCTGATATAAAAACTTGGTCATCCACT
Source organism: Lumbricus terrestris (assembly GCA_949752735.1). Classification (NCBI taxonomy): domain Eukaryota; kingdom Metazoa; phylum Annelida; class Clitellata; order Crassiclitellata; family Lumbricidae; genus Lumbricus; species Lumbricus terrestris. The sequence continues at coordinate 26,113,560 of OX457045.1, read as the reverse complement.
TCTGACCTACTCACAAGAAAGGGTTTCATAACTAGAATGCTTACTAACATTTGTTCACGTTACTTTTCATTTATATTATGTCCCTTTGTGCATTTGCAAATGGAGCAATAAAAGCTATACTTACTTACTTTCTCTTGCTTCAAATACTGCCTTATCTCTCGAGGTTAACACCGAGTTTATGACTTCAAAACTTACTAAAAATTAATCACTGGTTTTCAAACATCAAGATATTAAACTTATCATCTGCTGGCTAACTAATCCCACAGCAGATTCAAATATCACTTTGCTACTCTGTGCAATGTGTGCATCTTAAACAGCTTTCTAATATCAATAAATGAAACTAATAGCAGGACCTTTTCTATTAGTCTAGAAGTACAATTGTTTAACTACTTCCTTTTTGTTCTTTGCCATCAGGCAGGTTCGCACATCCAAACTTCCAAAGATGCCACTTACCTCACTCTTCTAACCTCTGTAGCCATCCTTTATCATCACCCATCCACTGCATCCAGTAGTATCATTCTTGGTCTTCCATGTGCCTTTCTCCTAAGTTTCACTCTTCCTTTGATGATGCCTCTTACAATGGAGTCTCCCCTCATGATGTGCATGCCAATCCATTTTCTCTGCCATCTTCCTATTGTCCCCAGCATGGACCTTTTCCTCCCATCAAGTCATCATAATTATGCAAGATATCTTCATTCATCCTGTGCTCCGTCCAGCCGAGTCTTTCCATTCTGAGCCAAATCCATATTTCGAAGGCCTCCGGTCTTCGTATATCATCCTTCCTCATTGTTCATCTTTTCGATACATATCTAGAGGACTACACTCCACACAAGCGTCTTTGCCATATTCTCTTCTTCAGTTCTGATTTAATCTTCCTCTGTTGTAGAACTACATCAAGCATATAATTGCAACAGTAGCGTGTAACAAAGAAGACACAAGCATGAAAGAAGCACTTGCCTCGTAACGATCCTCAAGAGTGATGTTCTTGAAGTTTTTTAACTTCCTAAGATCCCAAAGTTTAACAACCGAGTCATCGGCAGATGTCGCTAAATAATAACCTAGGAAAAAAACAGCACACCAGCCAATTACAAATTACCAGCTAAATAGTAACCTAGGAAAGAAACAGCATGCCAGGCAATTACAAATTACCAGCTATTTGCAGTGTCAAGCTAATGATTTTTTAAGCCATTGACAATTCTGAATATTTACAACAAATAGCAGGTTCTTCAATACAAGGTGGACCACAAGTTTAACTTGCAAGAACATTTCAAGGAGACAACATTAATAGTGTTTAAAAACCTAATGATTTGGAGTTTTTCTGATTTTTTACATTTTAAAGCATTGTGGTTTAAAACACTCATTGAAATCAATATAGCATATCTATGGAAATAAAGAACTTGGAGGAAATAACAATAATTTAATAATATTCAAATCCAACATACAGCAACCAGACTGAGTTAAGACATTGTTGTGTACTTAATCAGCAAATGCATCATAAGCAAAGTGTGCTGAATCGAGCATAACATATTAATCATACATCTATGTATTCATATGTATATGTACAGAGACATTACATATGGTACATTCTTCTTTTCTTTTCCGTTCTCTGCCCTTAGGCAGGTTCGAATGTTTGACGTCTCCATTCTTCTCTGTTCTGCGCTTTCATTTTCAGCTTCTGATAGCCATCTTTCATCATCCAGTCTAACAGTCTTTGTCTTGGTCTGCCTCTCATTCTTTTTCCATCCATTTTCCCCTCTATGACTGTTCGTAGCATCGAGTCTCCTCTGAGTGTGTGCCCGATCCATCTTCTTTGTCTTTCTCTAATTGTGTGTAATGGTACATTACAAGTAACTTACAAAAGAGCTGCACAGAGCAGATACAGACAAGTTCTCCGTACATGTGACTCCTATCTTCTTTAGCCTGTAACGGCTCAACCTGCAGACGGAATAATCACTGATTGGCTACGATGCTCGTTGCTCAGTCCAGAAGCACACCATGAAAACGCATTATGTGCAGGAACATTGGAAATGTCAAAAGCACATGATTCTATCTGTTATGATCACTTTGACGATGAGCTTGGCTTAGAAGCGGCTGAGAAACCAATGCAGTAAGTTATCAAAGTGCTAATATTTCTAATCAATGTTCTGTAAATCTGTAGTTCTTACCATTCTCAGAGAAAGCAATGCTAGTGATGGGACCTTGGTGACCAGCGAAGTTGGCCACATTTGTACGCTCCTTCAAATCCCAGATCTTTACAATCGAGTCCTCTGTTCCAGTGCCGAAAATAAGTCCATCCGGATGGAATTTAGCACAGGTCAGGCCTGGAAATCCAGAAAACAAAGAGGTTGATGTAAATAACAAAATCCATATCCGATTTAAAAAAGAGTAAGAAACATTATGAATCCAATAGCACACATCGGAACATTATCTCCTATTCTTGTATATATATGCAACTGGCACTGCAGGATTTTCTGTGTTTTTACAAGTGATGAAACAATCTTTTTACCAACTAAAGCACAACTTTATCCCTGCAGCCTTACTTAAAGCACTTCATCATAATTTGAAGTGGTTGTTGAAAAAATATTAGTGATTATAACTAGGGTTATTAACATAAGTGACGTCTTCTGAAACACTTACAAGTCTCATCATTTTGAATCAGTCAATTCAAAGTACAAACATAGTTGCAGTAACCACTGCCTCCTTCAGAACTATCAATATGTCATGTATAGAAAACTGTCCAAATAATAGAAATTATGAAGCTTAAGCATTTAATTAATTACCATTCAAGACGCTTAACTAAGCAGAATGACACACTGTCCAATCCCTGGCTGACAAATGCAAATTTTCATACACATCTAGCTTGCTTACTTTTCACAACCATTCAGCAGACATTCATTTGATACTATAAATTCCTGAGCAATTCTTTTTACATAAGAAAAATCATAAATCTAAAAGACAAATTGACAGCAGCTTTCATGCCATGTTTTGAGTCAGCTGCTGCTCAAGGAAATGTCCAATTGCAATGTCATGTACCTTGTTCCGACGAAGAGTCAGTGACTTTGGTCAAGACACGGCCAACTCGGACATCAGAGAATGCCCAGTTGCCATCTGTGGAGCAGCTAAGCAGGTAGTCACCAGTGGCATGGAGGCTCAATCCAGTCACTGGACCCTCATGAGCTCGGATGACATGAGCGCAAGGTGCAGTTTTCTGCACACCCCAGACACGAATAGTCTGATCCTGAGAGGCGGTAAATACCAGCTCCTGGAAAATCAATGAGAAACATATTGGCAAACATCGAAAAACCTGTAAACCCTGTCAGTAGTGAAAAGAAGAGAACTGATCAGAGAAAATGGCTCTGTACATCAGCCATCCTTAAGAGCACCTTTCCTTTATGAAAAGCACCTTTCCCACTAGTGGAAAGCCACTAAACATGACTCCAGAATTGGATTCTAGCAAATGATGTTTGCAATACAATAACTAAATTTATCTTTGGGAATGTTGGAGAGAAAAGAATGACAACAAGAATCATAGAAACCAGGAATAAAGTATCAGAAACTGTGTTAACATGTAAATACCCATAAATTGGCATCAACATAACCAAAAGTGAAATAGCTACGTCAAGATGGCAACACAGGTCAACAGCATATATTTAAAACTGAAGTCTGTTAAATCCTTATACTGTGCAAGACAGAGAGAGAGAAAGAGATAAGCTGTGGCTTGGAAGATCCAATAGTAGACAGAAGTAAAGAGACAGAAGTAGACGAGTAAAGAGGCACAATGACCAAGATTTGGACAATATAAAAATTCATTGAACATAAAGAGATCCAAGTAACTACCTCTTCTGGATGGTAAATAACTTCGGTCACTTTCTTGGTGTGACCCTGTAGTATTGCCACGACCTGTTCTGTATCTTTGTTGAACACAACGGCATTCTTATCTGTTCCGCCTGAGACAATAAAACAAAAAAGTTAAACAACCATTCTGCTCTTTTTTCACCTAATGTTGACAAATATGCTCAATCCGCATTTACAAAAGTTACTTATTATAAACACTCTCAGTCAAGACTAAGAGTCTCAAAACCTTGGTAAAAACACACACCCACATAAGCTAAATTATAATTAACTAAGCAGCTCCAATATTGTAAGTGAAAATGTGACTGTGACCATGTAAGCATTCACCCAGTCGGAAAATCTAATTTACGAGAAACGCGGGTCAGAATAAATCTCTGCTGGTGAAAAAAACACAAGACCAGGTCTACATAACCTACAAGTCCCTCAGAATTTTGAAAATTTGGGATACTTTTTTCTGTTATGGCCATTCTTGGTAAACATTTATTACTGTAATTATCAGCAAAAGGACCCATCAAAGAAGAAGAACAGGACAAAGATTGTAAAAAAATTAGTCCATATGATCATCATGATAATGTTACCTGTAACAATTCTTGAAGTATCTCTTAGACAGACATCTAGTGCCAATATGCCAGGCATGCTGGCACTGTGGAGACCCTATGAAAGACAAAGACAGTAATTACATCACCAATCAACCTCATTTTTATGCCAGTGACCACAGAATTCATGATCAAAATTAAAGTCCTTATTTTAGTTCCCAAAAACAGAATGAAATCGTTGTTGATTAGCCTCTTACTTTTAAGTACTCTTCCCATCCTCCTGTACAGAGTTAGACAAAACATGTTTCATGGGTTGAACCACACAATACCAATTCCCAATATATTTGTATGTCTACATTCAAGCCACTAGAACACTGGAAGCAATTTTCAGTGACAATCCTTAGAAATAAAGAACTTGGAAGAAATAATAATAATTTAATAATATTATTCAAATCCAACATACAGCAACCAAACTGATCTAAGACCTTGTTGTGTATGAGCACAAAAACTGGACATACATTATTACTAGACAAAACACAAGAAATTTTGAAAATACTTTTATAAATGAAGGAATTGTATTCTTAGTAATAAGACTGCAGTCCCAAAAAGTGAAGGAAGAGATACAGAAATACACGTGTCAGTAATTTTATACTTTTCATACCTTGGTGAGATTTTGAAATAAAGACATGACATTAACATCAATTTTGACCATTTAACTTGTCTTCACGTTCACCTGTCCAGAGTTATACAAATAATGTGGTCTGCCAAAACTTTCCACAAACTGTCCTAAGTAGGATCCAACTCAAATGTTTAACCTTTATGCTGAAGTCACTATATACAGATATTTTAGTAACAACATATCTAGTCTGAACTTCAAAAATACGTAGACGTCAATGTCAGATATAAACGAATATATTTCCAAAAACAAAAGAGTTACAGTAGTTTTAGCAAATATACCATAGCTCTAAAGTACCGTACAAAATATATTTATAGATCTTTAATACGGTCTGAAAGCAAGAACTTTTTAACGGATAAGATTTTGGTAAGTTTTTGACAGTCAGAATTGAGGTTAACATCGTTTCTTAGCACTATTTCCTCTTCCCATCACCCATCCAGTTTCTCGAAAAAAAGTAGTTTAGAGTACCATAAAATGCCTAACCCATCCTACCAAAAACATGCAATACACTCCAGGCAACAACAAAATTAGCACAAAATGCCAGACACCAAGAGGGTCGATGGTTCCTTAACAAATACTTGACATCTCTGAAGAGAAGGAATTTGATATTTGCACGCGAGTGGTTTGGATTGACATCCAATGGTCACCGTTCATTAACTCCTCTTTAATGCAACTTCCTGGAATTGAAAATTTCTAGATGACGATTTTGAAATGAAAATTTTTAACAGTTGTTTTGATGTACTAGACGGCTTACTTACTTAAGCCCTACAGCCACATATTTACTCTGTACTTGTCATGCACCACTGTCCAAATTTACACGTAGCAATTGTAAGAGCACTGAACTTCGCACAAAGCAACTTAAAATTTTTGACATTCATGCAGACATGCAGAGTCTTCGTGGGACAGTCAATGGGAAGTTCGGTCTACTTCTTTGAATGCAAGATGCAAGTAAGTATGTCAGTGACCTGCAAGCTTCATTTTCACTTTCAGCTAGCAAGTGTGAGGAAAAAAGTGCCTGCTACATCAGTTGCTGAGCACACCTGCAAAGACTTGCTCCCAGTCTTTGCACAGTAGTTGACTCAGAGTGATTACTAAACATGCACCTTGACTACAAATGGTAAAATAAAAAAAACTTTCCTTAATTAAGTACCATTATAGGGGTGCTCTGATACACAACACAAAATGCATCAGATGTGATTTGATAAAACAGCGAGAATAATGAGGATAAATTCTCGAATGAAAGCCATACATACAACGTGTGATGCCACTTGTCGATAACCTCGGATATCATCAGTCGTTGCCAAGCCTTCTGGAATCGTTTTTCCTCTCTTCTTACGCTCTGCTGTCAACAGAGTAGCTTTGTCCTGAAGCTGTTACACAACAACGAGCGGCAAACTTACAATTAACAGGAATTGAAACCAACAGCAAATAAATACAGAACACAGAACGTCATGAGTAGCCCAAAACTAACAAACTGCTGATGAGTCAGACATCAAAATTGAAATGAGATGATTAGATTATGGTGAAATAAGAAATGAGAAAAGATTACATTTATATGCTGGAGGTAGTGAACTCCATACAGAGAAATCAGACCTTCCTATCAACGATTCAACACACACACATATATATATACACATACATATACACACACCTATCCAGAAGGTGACAGCAATACGACAAATAAGGATACATCAATCTACTGAACGGCATCCACACAATTGCTGATTCAGAGATTAAAATTACAATAAAATGTACATCTCTGCAAATGCTCTTCATTCATTTTATAACAACCTATATGTATACAGCTAATAAACTCAGTTCCTCCAGAAATGTCAAGAGCTCTGTGTTCAAGTCAAACACAAAATCACTTTAATAGCTTATAACATTCTTTCAGTTTCAATTTGCCAAAATATCCAAAACAAAATTACCTACTTAAGGTGTATGTCAATGTTCTATTATGGGTAACATGATAAGCTGATGAACGCAGTATTCTGATAATCTAGAAGTGATCAGTAGGTGAGTGAACTAAAGTGTCAAGAACAGTCTAGTCAGTTACCTTCTGGATGACCTCGTCTGTCATACCAGCTTCCTCTGTAGGTACTTCGGCCCTCTCTGCACCTGCCTCCACTGCATACGCCTACAACCAAAACAATGCAAGTATGCCAACCACCGTATTACAGCAGACATAGTGACACAAAAATAGACAATCTAAACCTATAAAAGAGAAACTGTAAGTAGATTTGTGGACAATTTTCTTCTTATCCACCCGACAGATTTTTCCCAATATTTACAAAAATACTTTTTAGCACCCTCGGACAACACTACCGGAGTTCGCGATACAAAAATCTTACCTTTTCCCGAGTTTGAAACATTTAATCTTCTATCCGAAAGTTAACGCAATATTTAGGATTTGTCGCGGAAGTTACAGAACCCTTTTAAAAGAATCCATAGATTTATGACGTCATCACTTCTTCACCTCACTTTGGACGGCCGATTTTATAGCGCGCGCCTTCGCAAAATTATACTAAAAACACTGCTAATAATTATGAACGGTTGATCGCAAGATAGACCTAATGACAATGGACACCGGTGATTAATATTATATCGTGCCGTCGTATGTAGGCCATCTGGACATTATTTAGGGCGGACGGGTTTAGGCAAAAGAACCAAGATTCACCGACAAATGCCGAGCGAACCCGCCCCGCAGGGGCGGCTGGGAGATGGGTTGGGGCGTAAACCCTACATTTCACGGAGAACGCCAGGCATCCCAGGCCGGGGCCGGGTTGTGGCCGATAGAAGGCGGGGTGAGAAAAGCGGAGTGGGAGCGGGGTCAGCGTGGCTGGGAACTAAAAACCGAAAATTCCCGGGCAACGCCGGGTAATTCAGCTAGTTCTTTATAAAATCAATTGAAGCATTCGATGCACTGACACTGTGTTGTATAGAGTCTATAAATCTATTGTAGCAACTCTCACAGTGAACACTAATCAGAGGCGAGACATGAAGAGAAAAAACCTTATGCAGCAGGAGCAGAAGGAGGAATTGCACTGTGGCTGCCAATGCACAAATGCAATGCAACGTGCGTTATATGATCATCATGACTACAGTGCGCAATTGCTTTGACGCCTGTGCTCCATCTTATCTCAAGAAGTTGTGCACATGTCTCGGTCTTATAATCGCTGCTGGTCTTAAGATGACTTCGCTCTGCTGAACAGTGTCATCAAGTTGTTTCACAACCTGATTGAAAATCCAGAGTGCAACATAGAAACCTCATTGTGGTTAGTTGCCATTTCTCGAATTGGTTGCAGAGCATCATACAACAAGAGCTCCTTGGTTTTTCTTTACCTTGTTCTGTTAGTGCTTGAAAACTGTGTTGTTCACTACCAGCTTTCTGCCATTGGATCATGGGAATTTCCTATTATTCTCCATCTGTTATTACAATTTAAGAAAATGCTTGCTCTTCATAAATGAACTGATCACAGAGTGGTCTTCCTTTCTGAGGCATTGCTGGCTCTCACTCTAGAACAGACTGCCAAGTCAACTGCAACGTGAACTTCTTTCCCATCTCTGCATCAACTTTGCCAGTGATTGAAGGTCCATTCAATCTGATTTGTGGACAGATCAGAAGTGACATTGAGAAGGTTTAAGAAGAGGTGCTACATAAAAGTAAAACTATTACGACTACAATTTCATCAACGTTTCTTCTCAAGTCTAGTCATACAAGACATACAAACCTTTAATCAGAGAAAACTCACGACACATCTTTTAACTTACCTTGCAATTTCTAATCAGATTTACTAAATAAGTCATGCTCAGTGCCTCTGTGAACTTTTGTCAAAAGTTGCCATACATATACGAAGATAGATGCTAGGCAAACCATTTTCAACATTTTCCACATGTATACAACTATTCATCAGTGCTTAGACTACATTAAGCTCTTCAATGCAGCTGACTTCTGAAGAGCTTCTCCACCGAAAAACCATCAGTGAGGAGTAGCCATCAAAGAGCAATGTGCATTCTAATTCTGTCAATCCCAGAACAATGTGCATTCTAATTTGTCATCTTAATAGATGACATAAACATCCAGATAAAGAGAATAATGAAATGCAAAGTGTGACATTGAATTAGGAACTGGTATATTTTGAATTGATTTTTTCTCACCGGTTGAGCTGCAGCAGCAGCCGCCGCTGCTGCCGCTCCAGGAGCAACGGTCTGAGGCTTCAGCGTGGCCAAAGCTGTCAAAGCAACAGATAATATGATGCACAACTCAAAATTCCACTAAATACATGTAATTGTGAATTCTGTGCTGTCACAGGTAATAGCACAATTGCATTTACTGAACACATGAAAAAATAAAACCATTGTTCCATATAAGACATACATGACCTGCAAACACACAATAAACCACAGCTCCACGAACACGTAAGACATGCACGGCCTGCAAATGGAATTGTGACATACATGTAATCTCATGCCAGGTGTTGACTGTCATTCTATTACTTCTAAAGTTTAAAATGCAGTTTGGATTTGTGTTTAAATCATAGTTGATACTGTGGTCTGCCACTTAAAAAATCACACTCAAAACTGTTCATATTTTACTGTATTGCATTTCTACAGACATTGTGCTACTGCTCCACTGTTTGAATGCATTGTTGTTGAGAAGAGTCTGAATCTATTTGGTGTGAAGGCAAGTACATGCATAATAATTACTAAGCCACATCTATAGATCTGCATACTGAGAGCAGTTCTGACGGTGGCCGTTCATTTCGCCGCCGATCATTTCGTCGTGTTCATTTCGTCGCCGATCATTTCGTCGAAAATCATTTCGTCGCGTTTCATTTCGTCGCGTTCATTTCGTCGTGTTCGTTTCGTCGTGTTCATTTCGTCGAGTGTTCATTTCGTCGCGTTTCAATTGGTCGCACTCATTTCGTCGCGTTCATTTCGTCGTTTTCATTTCGTCGCAAATCATTTCGTCGCAAATCATTTCATAGGGATGTCTCTGTGCGAAACCATAGGCCTATAACTGCCAGATGTGTCAAAATCATTTAATCGTATTCTCGATATTTCTAGAGCGCCCACAAAAGCAAGGTTGCGGGAACCAGCTTATTCACAAGCACTATGTCAAATCAAATTGGTGTGCAAAGATCAAAAACACAAGAGATGTGCGGACGTTAATATATAATTGCTCTATGAATATTATTATATTTCTGTTTAACTCAATTTACGCGTTTCAAATAATTATGTGGAGATTGCTGCGTTACAGTGAATTGGCATATCACATACCATCTCATTTAGAACATAATTATGTGTTGGAAAACAATGTCATGGCACTTTCATTGTATTCGTCGCAGTTTAAATCGTCTCATGTATATCGTCGTCAAATAAGTTCGTCGATTTGTGTGTCGCCAATCAAACGAAAATAACAGTGTAGAGCTATGGGTACATGCTAATTTATTTAGGCATAATCAAATTGCTACCAAATAAGCTGTTGTGTTTAAAACGCGACGAAATGATTTGCGACGACATGAACACGACGAAATGAACACGACGAAATGAGTGCGACCAATTGAAACGCGACGAATTGATCGGCGACGAAATGAACACGACGAAACGAACACGACGAAATGAACGCGACGAAATGACACGCGACGAAATGATTTTCGACGAAATGATCGGCGACGAAATGAACACGACGAAATGATCGGCGACGAAATGATAGGGAACCGTTCTGACCTTCTCTGGCAGCTGTAACTTCCTTTGTCAGACGTGAAATCACACGGCAAGCTGCATCGTGCTGATACAGAGCATGAGATAACTCTGTAAAAAGAATATCAGTCAACAGACATACACATATATTATACTCATTTCCTGGCTATACATATAGTGCTGTAAAGTGTCCACTTATATTTTCACTTATATCTGTGACACATTAATTTTGTCAATATTACGCAATACGCATGTAACCATTTTGGGACATACTTCCATCATAACCGAGTCCTAAATGCATTTTAGTATGTTTGCATGTGCGCTTGTTATAGCGCCCCTTCAAGCGTTCCCGACTGCAGAGCGGACACTGCATCGAAGTTTCACGCCGAAGCGCTGAGCAATTGCGAGTGAAGGACTTGCCCAAGGTCCCTACGTGGCGAGTTGAGGTGGATTCGAACCTCGAACCTCCCGACTTCAAGGCAACGACGCCACCACTACACCACCATGCCCACAAGTATACTGATGTTTCAAACTTTGGCCGGATTATGATAGCCAAAATGCTCTGAACTACATATTTATCAGAACCCGCAGAAAAATCACACGGCTTAGAAAGAGACAATTCACAATTTACCTTGTCTGGCAGTCTGCAGCTGTTGGCGTAAAGTGAACGAATGTAGCATCACAGCATCCTACATTTTAAACAGCAAGAAAACAAATAAGCAGATCAATATATGATGCAACATTTTAACCAAGATTAAAAATGTCAGTTATCCATACTTCAACTATGATACCCATAACACCTATTAGGGTCTCCAGAAATTCGCGATCTAGCGCAGCGCAAATTCTGCGCAAAATTCCAGGTTTCGCACAGCAGCGCAAAAATTGGCGATCCGCGCAATCTTTGTGCAAATTTTGACAAAATCTTGCTAATTTATCGACATTGGGCTTTGACTGACTTAAAAATCACTGCAGCGCGTGGCAGTTCAACATAGCAATGACACCGATAGCATTAAAACACTTAATAGATTAGTAAAATTTCAACAAAATAAAGTCCATTATTATTGGACAAAAACTCACATCTTTCACAACTATTCTGTTCATATAACATATTGGGTGGGGTCGGGCGAAGTTGGATACAGGGCGGGCCTGCAGCGGTAGGAAAAGACAAAAAAATTACCCAAGGAGTGGGGTGGTATGGGGTGGAATTGTGGTGGGGTTTGGTGAGATATGTTGGGGTAGGTTGTGGTGGGGTCCCAGTGAAAACAAAGTGAAACCTTTTTTCCATGAGTTTCATGCATTTTGTAGGTTGCGGATGGTGTGGTGTGGTGGTTGGAGTATGGGGTTGTGGTGGCTGGGTGGGACAAAGTGGAAGGAGAGTTAGGACGAAAAACAAAAATATAACACAACAAGGGGTGAGGGCGAGTGGTGGGACAGAGTAGGAGTGGAGTTTGGTGAGATAGGTTGAGGTGGGTTTGCTGTGGGGCCATGGTGAAAATAAAGTTTTGGTATATAATTTTTGGTTCTAGGATTAATATGAGCTGTGATACAACAGTAAATCAGACCATTTGGGTCAAGGTTCAATGACCCATATCTCGGAAACCATTTGACCCAAAAATTCAACAATATTGTTTTGAGAGTTTCTCATTGGGTTCTACTGGCTCACAAAATTTAATCAAAATCGGAGATGAAGATGCAAAATTTTATTCAAAACTGTGTTGATTTGACATGGAATGACTCGTGTTTTCTCATGTTTGGGAGTCAAAATATAAGATTCAATAATTTTGAAAAGCAGAAATAAAAACAATATTTCTCGGTCCAGAATTCCCCAGGAGCTCCGGGTATATGTGCCGAATGGCTAGAGAGCGTCGGGTTCAGAGGTCAAACTAACTGCCTTAAATGTTTCTCCATATTTGGTACTTGTCCAATGTCCACGCCTTCGTTACCAGCAGAATTGATCATTGCTGTTTAGATCTTGCTGGTCACCCATCTAGGTTAATAGGGTGTCTTGACCTGGGGTTCTTCCCTCGGCTGCTCAGCTTATTGGTCATATTCCAAGATATGACCCAATTTCTGCTTACATGCGTGATACTTTGCACTGACTTCTAACCTCGCAACGTATCTCCTACAGAGTAGCAGCACTTGTCTGGCGGTGCCTCACTGGCAGTGCTCCGTCCTACTTATCTGATCTCTGCCGCTGCCCTGTCTCTGACACAGCCTCCCGTCAAGCTTTGCACTCTTTGGCAAGTGGGGAGCTCCTGCTCCCTTGAGCCCACTCTTCTACCAGACATCATCAAGCCTACTCAGTTGTCCCATCCACATGGAATGGGTTCCCTTTTGCAGTGTGCCTGCTACCTTAGAATAATTTGCCTGCTTTCTACCTGTTGCTATTTTTGGCTGTGGCTGGGACCGCCTCTGAGTAGTTTTCTTGAAGAGGAGCTATATAAATTTTCTAAATGAATAGTTTAAACTACTTTTAAGCAGCAGCTAAATAAATAATTAACTTCCAGCATATTTTTAATATCCAAATTTCAGTCAATCAGTCAATATATATGATATATCTTACCCATTCATCCTGGAGTCCTTTCAATATAGCAGGAATGCTAGTAGCAGTTGGAGGACGAGGCTTAACCAGAGGAGGACCTGTAAAATCGTCAAGTAAAGAATATTAGCAAACCAGTTCAACTGTGTAATTAATACAAGTCACTGACTTCAGCCAAGTAATATATATCCGAGTCAACGTTCATGAAGAAATAATACATGCACTAATCAGACACAATTTAACTTACACTAATCAGACACAATAACTAGCGCTAATCAAGTGAAGACTTAATTCCACGACTACCACCCTTCTCAAGAAGACTTAATTTACGGAAGGTGAAAGGCAATAATGACAGCCTATACTTATTCTGTCAATTATAATTATAAATCACTTGAGCATTTCTACACTATATATCTAACAAAATGTGTCAATCAGAGGAGTTAAATGCAATTATAGATCAATCAAGGTTAACCATCTGAATAAGTCGCCACCAAAATTCATAAACAAGTGACCAAAGAAGTCAGTTGAAATATAAGATCAATCTATAAGTCATCATAATTCAACGCACAGTTGCCCCAACATCTTCTGAATTATATAACGCGCTACATAACCAAGTCCATACAGAAAATGACGATTTCCAGGAGGTTCTTTCAGCCAGCTTTCTAAGAATTCATACGGTAGCACTAACCCTTGGGGAGGTAAACGGGCAAATTGGATGTACTTTACTCAACTCCCAACCTTGGAATGATTGCCTCGCCAGCTTTATCATGTGCTGGCAGTGCTATATTTGCAGCACAAATTCATACATTCATTCATTCCGAAAACTTATATAGTGCCCCTTCAAGAAGCCTACTCAGAGGCGCTCCCAGTCCAGCTACAGCAAAAAAAGATAGGTATTGAGCAACTGGCAGAAAGCAGACAAATTATTCTGAGGTAGTAAGCATAGTGCAAGCGGGAACACATTCCATGTGGACGGGCCAACAACCGAGAAGGCTCGACGCTGTCTGATAGCAGAGCGGGTTCGAGGGACCAGCAGCTCCCCATTGCCAAATGTTCAATGCAATTGAGAAAGAGGACTCAGAATACACATAAAATAATTCCTATTTTCCTGACTATAAGCTGCTCTAAGCTGCTCCTTTCCTTAAGGCGATGTGACACAAAAGTGGTCAAATTATGTAAAGTACAACTTTTACACTTTCATAACTAAAGATATGCAACACTTGTAGTTTAATGCACTATGTCTTCTGATGTAGGGATGGCAAACTTCAGGTTAACAATTCTGGCTGAAGAGAATAACCTTAAATATCGAGAGACATAGTGGTGCACAGTTAATGTGGCTTATAGCAACCCACACAAATCAGTATTGACAATTCTGGTTGAATGCAGCCGACTCAAAACACCCAACTCCTTGCAAAGCTCTTACAGACTTTGATACCTGCAGGCAAGGAAGAGGGCTGTTGCAAATCTAGCAAACTTTGGTCAGTTGCATGACCCAAAAGCAACTTTTATCAACATTTGGTCACTACAAGGAGGTAACTGTGTCCCTCCCTCCTGAGTCCAGCTGCTGTGCCATTCAACCTAATTTTGCCTATTCATCCCACACAGCGAGAGCAGCTCTTCTTCCCATGGTGTGGTTCTACATATGGTATGTTCACAGCAAAAAGTAATAAAGTAATGCCCGCAATCAGGAGATATTAATGAACCCAGACACAATATTCTTAGCAAAAACCATATCCGAAAACCACCATTCCTTGGACAGAGCTTGATACTGAAAAACAGTAAAATAATTCATATGAAAATCTGTTCCTTGCATAAGATTTGTGTTAGAAAAATGACTGTTCATTTTACTGCATGCGTGATTACATGCTAAAATAATTACATTTAATGTCAATCAGTTGTTCGGCTGAGAGTTTTTCGCCATTCATGGGATCGGATCCATTTTCCAGAATGTATTTCTCGATAAGACGTCTTTCAAAGACACTTCCCGAGACTGGAGATAAGACTGGATGCTCTGGTGTTTCATTACTTACTGAAGCGAAAACGCAAAATACACTCAGATTACAATGAAACAGTCATGTAAATCATGTTAAAGAAGAAAACAATCAATCAAGAATAGTTAAAAGTATTTTCTTAAAACGATATCTAGAGCAACTCAGAGAGTTTTTGGGGGGTCTCACACATATGATGCAGTCATATACATCCATTATACATCCATTCCAGTTCATTAGGTCAAGGGTATTAAATTAATGATGCGTTTATAATATTGTAGCATGACAAAGGATGTGAAACAGTTAGTAACTTGACAGTCATGATCTAAAACAGTCATTTTAAATCTTCTAGATCAGGGTGGTCCTTAAAAATAATAGTGTGACACTACTGTTCCTCAATGTCCCATTTCTTTCAGAACCATGGATCAAAAATATGAGCAAAAATATTAATGGTTAAGATCTGCACAAATACATCAAAGTTTTACCCTTTATAAAATCTACAACAGTCATGACTACAACAACAGTCACGACTACAAAAACAGTCACGACTACAACAACAGTCATGACTACAAAAACAGTCACGACTACAACAACAGTCATGACTACAACAACAGTCACGAAGTTGTAATTTTAAACAAGGAATCTTCAAACTAGGAATCAAATCAAACACTTCAAGTAGGTTCAGATTACAACACAATGATCAGTGATTACAATAATTTATTACAGTAACTGTTACTATTATTGCTACTAAGGTAGCAATAATTCAAGTATTCAATGTCATTGTGAACTTGAACACATGCTGGCACTTTCTTGTGTTGGTGCAGAGAACAAGTTGCTTGGGGTTGCAGAAAAGCAAATGAGCCAGAATGACAAGAACAAGAAGCAGAGCCAACAACAGAAGAGTGTCACAAAGAAATCAGGACAGAGAGTGACAGCAGTGTCTACTGCATTTATTGCACAGAACTTTACATCAATCCACACGAGAAAACGTGGATTCAATGCTTAACATGTGAATACTGGTTACATGAAAGCCGTGCCTGTATTGAATCTGACAACAAGCAATTTAAATGTGATTGTCATTAAATACCAGCATTTGTTACTTAAGATTACAAATGTGTTTAAATCACTTCTGTTACTGTTGTTAATTGTCATAGATAAATAATTCAGATACGCTATATAATAATAATTGTACAAACTGATATGTTAGACAGACAAGTCCTTGATTGCAACTCACGATACCAAACAATCAGGACCATTTTTTACACACTGTAAACTCCTTACAATAAAAAGCCCATCTGAATTTTCAGAACACATTAATTGATCTAGATGCTCTACCAGATAATGCAATAAAAAAATTAATTTATATATTTCTGGGGAATATTTTATCCTTTAGAAGTTTTCAGTGCACACACAATAAATGAGTATGACGGCTCAGTCGCCAATAAGCAGCGAGTAAACAATATGGCTGCCCCAGATTGGGACAGAATAGAGCGCTGTGACCTACGTCAATCAATAGCCTAATATTGCCATGAAAATAAGTAAGTCAGTGACAAAGAGGTCATGAAAAATGCATTCTTTCATAAATATTACTTTTGTTAAATACTTAGATAAAATAAGCCAAAGAATGGCCAGTTTCACATTTATAATGAGGCTAAAACCAAATAATGGTGTGTTTCCGGTAACAGAGTTCTAAAAAACTGGGTAGGGAGGTAGAAAATTTTCTTTTGGTAAAATATTTTTATACTGTGACTGCACTACTGCCCTTTTCTGCACAAAGGTATGCACTGCAACGAAGTACGTGTTTTTATTAATTTCAATTTGTTGACGTCTTTTCTGGCAAGGTGGAGTGGGATGCGGAAGATGAGTGCGAACAGAACATCACCGCTAACCTAAGAATCGTTTGAGACTGGTAGAGCCAGTCTGTAGTTACTGAGAAGTTGCTAGATTTCTTTTGTTCTCCAGTCACTTTAGAGGTGACTCAAGTGAGAATGACGCTGCTAGAGGACTCTCGAGACTGGCAGCCAGGAAGTAGTCAGTCACCCATAGAAATCACAAGATTTCTCTTGTTACGCAGTATGTTAAATCCTTCACCAAAGGGTGCTCGATTTAAAATAGAACTGCTCAGTGAGCAGAAGAGAGCAAAGTTAGCAGAGGAGAGCAGTTAAAGAAGCAGAGAGCAAAAGAGGGCACAGTGAGCACAAGAGAGTGAGCTTAGGAGGGCACAGTGAGCAGGACTGTCCTATGAAGGACAAACAGCTTGTTAAACAATAAACTTGAAGTAGATGACAGAGCTGTGTATATAGCCATCATTTGCTACAGGTTAGATGGCACTCTAGGAAATACCTACAGGGAGTTAGAACTATTGATTGCTCTAAGTAACGGACCCTTATACGCCTTGAAAGATGGCTGTGTACACGTCATCTGCTTGAGTGAATGCTATATAATTATAATGTCCATATTCTACACCTCATCAATACAAATAAAAACTCTTAATAAAAAATTATTGGAGACGCATTGTGGGTCGGTCGGGTTACCGGAAACGCAACATTTTTTTGGCCTGACGTACAACGTACGTCGTACAATCCATACCTCAAACCTCCCACCACCATCATTCCACATCATCCCGCCCTCACCCCTGGGAGGCAGGGTGTTGGGGAGAGGTTAGTATAATGGATAACACTCTGGCTTGAAGTGCTCATGGTACACGGTTCGAATCCAGTAGGGTCCTTGGGCTTAGCTCTACCTTCATTCCTAGGTGGGCCGTGGCAGTTAAAATACATAAAGCATGTGTCTGTCATGGCTGCAACTCGTCAGCATGTTGTCTCTGACTTGTGTTCTTGTGCGCTGTTTGAATTGCATAACTTGTTCATCTTTTGTACTGCCTAACAGTATGCTGTAAGCTGTTGCGGTCTGTCAACCGGATCATTGAATAAACAAAAAAATTGTTGAATATAATATATGCAAGCGTAAATAACAGGCAGAAATCTAGCTGGAATAAAAGTGATTGCTAATCTGGTAAAAGTGTCTGATTACAATTGTTAATAGTGATTACATAGGTCTATTTTTTAGTCCTATACATTGCAATGCTCAGGCTTTATCACTTGATAAAGTACACTGAAACAATGGATTGCCAAATACACGGTTTTTGAACTACTCATAATGCTTTCATAAACAAAAACTTAGGTACGAGTATAGAAGTGTGCACCTGGTCAGAATGTCAAAATTTTCTTACTTACCTATATATGTGACAGTATTTATTCAAACGCGCCTATTCCCAATGTTCTAGAATGATCCTGCGATTTTTTTATTATTTATCAAAAATCTACAGAAATACATAGGAAATCCGTGTACTTATGTCGTTAAACTTCGCTCGAGATCGCCATAATATGTGCACACACCTTTCAATGACGTCATTGAAATGTGTATACACATAGCGAGAGTGAACTTTCATTGCAGTGAATTTGAATTTAAATACGAAATTGCAATGGTTTTGTGAAGATTTTTGATAAATAATAAAAAAATCGCAGGATCATTCTAGAACATTGGGAATAGGCGCGTTTGAATAAATACTGTCACATATATAGGTAAGTAAGAAAATTTTGACATTCTGACCAGGTGCATACTTCTATACCCGTACCAAAACTTACTCTCCTACTTACTTACTTTCGCGGACGCAGGTTATGATCTGCATAGTTCAGCGCACTCTATTCTGTCCCAATCTGGGGTGGTCATAATGTTTATTCGCTGCATATCGGCGACCGAGTCGTCGTACTCCTTTACCGTACACGCCTATAGATAACCTGTTTATGCAGTTGACAACAAAGTTTTCAACCACACCATACTTTATCAAACATTTACTGGTACGGGCCGGGCGTTTGGACTTGCACCGAATGTCATCAAAGTTTTGCATGGTGATACCTGGCGCTTAGAGTAGCCTAAAACACCTATATCCGGCTTCCGGAAACAATCCTAGGATTTTTGTACATGGACATTTGATTTGTCGCTTGTTTTTACAACCGAAAATGGTGCAATGTTCGCACAGTTCCCGGCTCTTCCGCACCGCTAGCACACCGTCCTTTATCGCTCACAGGCTGTCACTTCAATAAATAGATCAGGTTTAACGTAGCATTTCACAATAAATTCATATGCAGCACCTAAGAATTAAACCTTTTTTAATGTCAGCAACTTACTTGCACACACAAGAGCCATTCTTGTAATAAACTGTTACGGTAAAAGCACGTTAGCAAACGCAATCAACGCTGCTCACGATAACGCCGATCTTATTGCAAGTTCTTTACGCAATCACGTGTCCTCCGTCGAGAGAAACAACAATAGTTTTCATACACAAGATTCGAAGAATGTAGCCCTATGTTGGCTATAGACCTAGGCTATTATAATACGCATAATTTATGTTTGTCCAGAATGCTGATGATAATACGATTTATTACGAGGATTCATCGAGGATGATCACCTCAATCAAAGACTTTACATTTACAGTTATGCGGTTTGTCTATGTGCACAGGTGCACTAATTTCTCATTAGGTATTATTTACATATAGCATTGTTCTTGTAGGCGTACAGAGGTATGCACAGGTGCACACACAGGCATTTAGACAGATATACTTTCAATAATGTTCCTCTCTCATTCTACAGTCAGGTGGTGACACCTGGCGAAAGCGTCAGATACATTTAAGAAACACATGCGCAGAAACCGACCGTCAAGTGGCGGCATCTGGCGAGAACGTCCAATACATTTTAAAAGATATACGTATAAGCTGGCCGTCAAGTAGCGGCATCTGGCGAAGACGGCTGTTACGTTTAATGTGTACCGTCCGCCAAGGGCACAAACGGCACCAGCCAAGGCGCATAAGCACTATAGCTGGTATCGTCGCACTCCAAGCAGACGGCAACATATACGTGTGGGCACAAGGCGCGTGCACATATATACATACAGAGATAGGTATATGCACATACATAGACATATTATGCAGTTTATCTAATTATTACATGCGCATGTGGAGTGTGTGGCGTATATGTGCGTACATATATACACATACATATATATATATGGATACACACATACACCTGTATACACATACTCACACATTATACATACAGATACATATAGATATGTATACATACAAGCAGACACGACAGCTCACATGCAGACGGGCATTCATTTATGCATGCCTACATGTACACATGCACGCCCATGCACATGCACGCGTAGGAACGTGCATAGGTGCCGACATGCATACGCACAAGCAGACATACAGACATACATACACACATACATACGCACATACATACACACACCCATTTATACAGCATGTATACATGCACATATACAGTCATATGTGCATGTACACATGCGTGTACATGATGCATGCGGACAAGTACACAGACATGCATACATATATACAGACATGCATGCATACAAACGTATGCATGCACAACGTACAGATATATAATATATATATATATACACAATGTTCAACAATCGCAATGTTATGGTCTGCCTATTGCATTGTTCTCGGATGTTGACTTTTCTTTCTTGGTCTTGATCTTTGTCTTCTTCTTTCCTTCTTCCCTTGCTTAATGGCGCAAGGGACCGCCAGGGTTAGCCAGGGTCATTCTTTGTTAGGCACAAGGATCGCCGTGTTGAATACAATGTTCACATCCGTCGACCGGAAACTTCCACCCACTTGTATACGAGGTTCGAGCAGGTGGGCTGGCTGAGTGCGGTTGACAGGTTGAATGTCCAGTTCTTCCGTGCGCATTCCCTCATGAGCTCGTCTTGAAGAGCGGTCATGGAGGGGCATTCCAGCAGGAAGTGACGCACGGTTTCTTGGACGCCACACTGGTCGCAGTGTCCGGTGTCGTGTCGGCCCCATCTCTTCAGCTGTGTGTTGAGGAGGCAGTGGCCTAGACGGAGTCTGGTGATGGTGACTTCCTTCTTCCGGATCGGGTCAGCGTACCTGCGGGCCAGGCTGACGTTCGGCTCAACGAGTCTGTAGTCGGAGCCGGTGTCGGAGGTGGCCCATTCTTGCTGCCATTTCCGGAGAAAGTGGTCTCGATAGGCGTGTCGAGCTTCTGGGTACTCGAGCGTCGTCGGGATGTCCACGGTGGTGTTGTGGATCGCCTGCTTGCACAGGGCGTCTGCGGTCTCGTTGCCGGCGATGCCATGATGACCAGGAATCCAAACGATCTTCGCTGGCGACTCTGCGTGTTGTCCGTAGTCATCGATGGCATAGATGAGGTCGGCGAGATGGTGTTGTCTGGTCCCGGAACGCTGTCTCTCCAGACTCTGCAACACGCCCAGAGAATCTGAAAAAACGACAACATTAGGTATATTAGTCTCAGTGGCCCATTTTATCGCCCTGCCTATGGCCTCCATTTCTGCTGCCAGGACTGACGAACCATCGCTCATCCTGTAGCTTCCATAGTGGCCACAGGAAGGCACATAAAATGAGCAAGATACTCTGCCTCCGTTGTTGCGTGAGCCATCCGTGTAGACAGCCACATGATCCTCATAGGTGCGGATGTGATCTTCGACTATAGACTTCCTTCTGAGAAGGTTGTCCAAGTCTCGGATCGCATCCATGAGGGTGGTGTCCACGACGGCATGGCGAAGATTCCAGGTCGGCTTGGCAGTGCAGGCGAGTGGCTGGATCGTAGGCTTTGCGATCTCGATGCCGATCTGTCTCGCCTTCACTCGAATCGGGTCCGTGTCGTCCTTGGCCGTCTTCGTCTTCCGGCCGATAGTGATGGTCTGCGTCGGATGGTCTTCGATGGCGTCTGTCTTCATGATGAACTCCATCATCTGCTGCTTGCGTCGGAGATGGAGCGGCATTTCTCCACAGTCGACCTGTAAAGCAGATAAACTTGTACCTTTTAGCGCCCCAGAAGCAATCATCAGCGCTTTACACTGGATTGTGTTAAGCGCTTGCTTCTGGGTCGTAGAGGCACTTTCGTAGGCGATGGAACCGTAGTCGATGACGGAGCGGATCAGTGCCCGGTAGACCATCAGAAGGGTGTCCTTCGAGGCGCCCCAGTGAGACCCTGCGATGGCACGCATCAGGTTGAGACGCTTCTTGCATCGGTCTGTCACATACCGGATGTGTTCGGACCAGCTGAGATGCTGGTCAAATATTACACCGAGGAACTTGACCTTTGACTCGTTTTCCAAGCGAGAAGCGCCCAACCTGAGCGGCCGATGTGTATCAGGGGTCCCACTGCGGCGGAACTCGACTGCGACGGTCTTGGTTGTCGAAACTCGGAAACCCCATTTGTCGAAGTACTCCTTCAGTCGATCCAGGTACGACTGCAGATGGCGTTGGTTGACGTCCGGGTTCGGTCCAGCTCTCCAGATGGCACTGTCGTCCGCGTAGAGAGAAAGCTTCACTCCGTTGTCCGGCTCCGGGATGTCGTTCAACATGATGATGAAGAGGACAGGGCTGATGACGCTTCCCTGCGGCGATCCGTTCTCCATTCGGAAGAGGTCGGAAAGCGCGGCACCGACACGAACCCGTATTGTTCTGTCGGTGAGGAAGTCCCTGATCCAGTTGAACATCGGACCGGTGATGTTGTACTTCAGCAGCTTGTGAAGCAGTCCGTCCGTCCACATCAGGTCGAAGGCTTTCTCCAGGTCTACGAAGACTCCAGTGAGGCTGTACTTGGCGTGGATGGCTCTCTGGATGTCGTCCTGCAGGCGGATGATGTGGTCCTGGCAGCTCCTCAGCTTCCGGAATCCAGACTGGAACCTGTTGAAGAGGTGGTTGGACTCCATGTGCCACGTCAGCCGGTCGGTGACGAGTCGCTCCATCAGCTTGCATAAGACGGATGTCAGAGCAATCGGCCGATACGAACTCCCTTCGAATGCTGGCTTCTGCGGCTTCAGGATCGGGACGACGATGGAGTTCTTCCAGCAGGCCGGAAGTTGTCCCCGTTCCCACACCTTGTTGTAGAGCTCCAACAGGGCGAGTAGACTCGGCTGCGGTAGTTGAGCCAGGATCTCGTAGGTGATGGTGTCTTCGCCCGGACTTGACTCCTTCTTGCAGCGGAGAAGAGCGATTCTCAGAGCCTGGATGGTGAAGGGCTCGTTGAAGGGCTTCTCGTCAGTCAGAAGGTGCCCTCCATGAAGTTCTTCCGCATGCTCCAATTCGAAAGCTTCCTTACATGCTTGGAACTCCACAGAGTGGCTGCCAGTGCAGCTGACTTCAGAGAAGCATCTTCCGAAGAAATTCGCCTTCTCCGCGTTCGTCGTGAAGTTTCGTCCATCCTTCTTGAGCGTTGGCATGGCTGGTCTTGCTCTTGTCCCGGACATCTTCTTCAGCGTTCCCCAGACCTTTCCGAGTTTCGTCTTGTCGTTGAGTGTGGTGCAGTAATCCCTCCAGGAGGACTTCTGCGCTTTCTTGATCACTGTTTGGGTGGTGCCCTTGATGCGGCGGTATTCAGCCACATCCTCCGGAGCGCGTGTCCGCTGCATCCTCCTGAGGGCCTCCGTCCGCTCCCTGACTTGGCGAGTGCACTCGTCCGTCCAGTACGGCACATCCCTGGTCTTCCCCTTGGGAGGGGTCGTCCTGGGGATATGCCGCAGGGCGATCTCCATCAGCGTGTCGAGGATGCTGGTGTGACTCTCCTCGATGTCGTCGGTGATGAGGTTGGTGGTGAGCGCCTCTCTGCAGTCGTCCTTGAACGTCGTCCAGTCGGCCTTCCGGTGAAGCCACCTCGGGACGAACGATTCCTCGACCGGGACTGTCTCGCCGATGCTGATGAGGATGGGAGAGTGATCGCTGCCCATGGAGTCGGCAAGGACGGTCCAGGTGCACTTCCTCGCGAGGGATGGGGAGGCCATCGCAAGATCCAGTTGACTGGTCGCTCCGGTGGCGTGGCTGGTGTACGTCGGGACGCCAGTATTCAGTAGGACATAGGCGCTGGCTTCTATGTCGTCTTCTAACTGGCGCCCACGTGCATCAGTCGAGGCGGACCCAAACAGTGAACAATGGGCGTTAAAGTCTCCCAGAACGATCGCTGACTTGTCCTGAAAGAATCGTGTGTAGGTCGTTGGTTGTGGTTGGTTGACTTCCGTTGATGTTGGTCGATGGTAGACGTTGACGATCTTCATCTTCTCCGGCAGTCCGTCGAGCGAGATGGTGATTGACTCCGGAACGTCGGTCGTGTTGATCACGGAGTAGGCGATCCCCGTCCTCACGAAGGTTGCCACTCCTCCTCGTCCCTGTACTCCAGTGGTGCGATCATGCCGCGCACAGGAATACCCGGGTAACTCAAAGCTGGTGTTCGGCCTGAACCAGGTTTCCTGTACGCAGATGATCGCCGGCGGTTTCCGCATCTCCGAGATGCGGTGCCTCAGCTCTCCGACGCGGGGTCGAAGGCTACAGGCGTTCCACTGTAGAAGATGAAGATCCATGATGGTGGATGGTAGTTGAAGTGGCTGACGTGGTGCTGCTCTCTGCACCAGAAGCTTCCCTGACAACCGCAGAGGCGGCTGTGACGGCCTTTGAGGCCGAGTCTCGGGGGATACTGAAGGCGGCGGCGATCGTACTCACAAGGAGCTCGATCAACAGACCGGGCGAGAACTTGGCAGCGCCGCCGTCCTCCGTCGTCCCCACGAGCAAGGTGAAGGCGTGCCTCAGGGCCTCCAGAGCGTCCCCCTGTGCCCTGCCGTCGGCGGTCGGTGCAACCACCTCCTGCTGTCCATTGGGCACAGCAGGGGCGGGAGCGGTCGGTGGTCTCACCTGCGACCTTTGACGGCGAGAGTCACGAGATGGGCGTGGCTCTTTCGGCTCAGCCTGGGCGGTTGCCGGGTTGCTCGGTGCAGTAGCAGCGGCCATCGTCGCCGGCGTCGTCGTCGTTGATGGTGCGGTTGTTGATGTTGGAGCGGTTGGCGCTGCTGCAGCCGTCGTCGTCTTCTGCCTCTCCTGGTTCTTGGCGATCCGGAGCGCGTCGCTGTAGGATCGACCTTCCTTGACGCTGATGGATGACGCCGTCTTGGCCAGCTTGAATTTCGGGCAGGAGGCCGACATCGCTGGGTGCGGTCCTCCGCATTCGGCGCACTTCGGCTGCTGCTTCTTGGTGCACTCGGTGTGTTTGTGCGGACCCGCACAGATGCTGCACCGTTGCGTCTGTCTGCAAAACTTGGCAACGTGGCCAAGAGAAAAACAGGAAAAACAGCGTGTAGGGGGTGGTACATACACATGAAGCTTAAATTTCAGGAATCCGATATGAACCTTTGCAGGGACAATCGTGCCTGGAGTGAAGTCCAGTAGGACTGCCATTGTAGGCACCTTCACTTTGTCTTGGATCTTAAAGATCCTCTGGGCCTTGATCAGAGGCAGGCACGTGTTGTCCCTGGCAGCTTCAAATATTTCAGAGTCAGAGAGATCGAAGGGGACCCCCTTCATCACTCTCTGAACATATTTGCCCCTTTGGCGCACGATCTCGCGTGGCTCCGACACCTTGATCTTGTAAGTGCAGATCGCGGTACAGGCGAGCAGACGCGCCTTGTTGGTCTCCTTTTCAGGGCCTCCAAGGTGCACACGCACGCTCGTGGCCGCTGGGGTTGGTAGGTCAGCTGTCAGCGGGCCAAACTGTTGGTTCAGCTCCGTCCGGACAGCTACCGCATTGACCTTACAGAGCGGTAGGCCAATAAATTCAATGAATAAACGATCTTCAACAGATCGAGAGACCGTCACTCGTGTGGCAGGCGCCTCTGTCATTTCTGTTGAGACAGGTGAGTCACTATGTCCAGAATGCTATTGCCCTGAAACTTATATAGTCAGAGGGTAACCAACCAGGACCACCCAGTGGAGTGGTTGGCTAATCCCCATCAACCTGGGCCGGGGCGTTTTGGGAAGAGAACCAAACATTATTTTTATTTCAATAACAAAAACTTCATTTCCACACCTGATCGAGCCACACTTTCTTAACTATCATCTGAAGCCTTGCACACATACAGTGTCAGTTCCAGTCATTCAGAGGGCCGCCAGGACCACCTGCCCGTCTTACACTCCAGGCCATGGGGCATCGGTTTGAGCGCCAGAAACCGAAATTTCCCGGGCAAAGCCAGTATAATTTCCCGGGCAACGCCGGTTACCGATATAGGCTATAGGCCTGAACATAGTAGGCCTATATAAGCTTAGGCCTATTATATCCAGGCCGTATTTAGGGTTTTCGGGAGTTTGAACACCATCACTATCACCCCTTCAATGAACTAATATAGAAATGAAATGATATATAGGCCCTATATACATTAACTTACATAGGCCTACTTACACGTACGTAACGTAGCCTATAGCTACTTAACGTAAGAACAAAGGCCCCGGAAATTTATTTAGTTAAATCTTATTAATTTGCTATGTGAAATTTTACAAAATAGTATGCTAATTTAGAACACGACGATGATCTAACAGGTGCCCATACATAGGCCTACATAGGACACCCCATTTCCCAATGTAGGCTACGTAGGCCTATATAGTTGTAGGCTATAGGAGCATATAGAACTATAGACCTACCGGCGTATAGACCTAGGCCTATCCTCAGCACGTCGGCGTGCCGCATATATATAGTGGACGTACATAGCCTCATCACAGGTCGGCGGCATGTCTGCGGTGTAGGCTATATCCTATTAGGTGTTAGGATAAGCAGTATACATTATGTAGCCTACGCTGTGATAAAAATAGTTGATTAGGCCTAATTGGTTTCGTTGCGTTGGTCACTGTCCATATATAGCTTTCTTATTGTATACGAAGTAAGCAGTTAATTGTAGAGATTTTCCACTTATATTGTTTTGGGAGCTTAGCCATATTTAAAAGAGCTTAGCCCCCAGCCCCCTGGCGTCGCCACTGTGAAGACAACCGCTGGAGGCGTAGCCTATAGTATTGGATATACAAGTATAATAGGCCTACAGCTAATATATAGAAAGAAGGAAAGTATATGTGAGACGTGCGGGTTCCTAAAAGGAGAATTAACGGCTCTTAACCTCATATTTTGGAAGGCGTTAGTAACTGCACCATTCGTCCTCTGACTTGTCCTTGCGTTTGCTGTCATGGAAATGGATCCGAAAGGCGATGGAAATAATTAT
This sequence comes from Lumbricus terrestris, assembly GCA_949752735.1. Lineage (NCBI taxonomy): Eukaryota > Metazoa > Annelida > Clitellata > Crassiclitellata > Lumbricidae > Lumbricus > Lumbricus terrestris. The sequence goes on along the minus strand of OX457045.1, from coordinate 26,086,163 downwards.
GGAGGGATGATGAAGGACGAGACGCGTGAACTGCAGATCTGTCACCGATTGTCACACATCGTTCATCACAGGACGATCGATGACGGTCACGTACTCCTCCTCCTCCTCCTCCTTCTCCTTCTCCTCCTTCTCCTCCTTATCTTCTTTCTCCTTTTCTTCTTCCTCCTCCTCCTCCTCTTCCTGCTCTTCCTCCTTCTTTTCTTCTTCTTCCTCCTCCTCCTCCTCCTCCTCCTCTTCCTCCTTCTCCTTCTCCTCCATCTCCTCCTTATCTTCTTCCTCCTTTTCTTCTTCCTCCTCCTCCTCCTCCTCTTCCTGCTGTTCCTCCTCCTTCTTCTCCTCCTCCTCTTCCTCTTCCTCCTCCTCCTTCTCCTCCTCGTCCTTCTCCTCCCACTTCTCCTCATCTTGTTCTTTTTCTTCTTTTTCTTAAAGTAAGAAGAAGAAGAAGAACCCATGCATAGTCAGTCATCTTGGGTCAGTAGACTAGATCTGTTCGTCTTTCGTCTATCGAGTTGTAGACAGACAGATCTGTGTCATCGGCAAGCAATGCACAATAACAATAATCAGCACCAACACACACACACACACACACACGCACGTACGCACACACACACACACACACGCACGCACACACACACACGCACGTACGCACACACACACACGCACGTACGCACACACACACACGCACGCACACACACGCACGTACGCACACACACACACATACACGCACACACACGCACACACACACACGCACGCACACACACACACACACAGTGTGCAACCAATTTTCCGCATCTTTTATCAGCGACAAATTCAATCTGCATAAACAATGAGAAGAAAGAAAATAGCCGAATATGCGATATTAATATAAAAGATTGATACAAACGGATCGAAAGTGATGTTAGAACATAGAGAGAGACAGATCTATAGACCGACAGGCAGAGAGAGCGTCGCAGTAAACAATAACCATGCAGTTAAACCAAGGCAGTTATGGTGTGTGTGTGTGTGTGTGTGTGTGTGTGTGTGCGTGCGTGTGTGTGCGTGCGTGCGTGTGTGTGTGTGTGTGAGTGTGTAGGGGGGGGGTGTTTGAGTTTGGAAGACAGAGGGAAAACCAGACTGACAGACAGCCAGAGACAGAGAGATACAGACAAATAGAGAGAGAGTGACTGCATGAGATAGAGACAGAGACAGACAGACAGAGACAGACAGACAGACAGACAGATAACTCCCAACTACAACACATGTGACTTCATCATGCACACCTCCATTTTAAAAATAACTCGGAAGTTCAAGCATAAGTTCAATTTTTAAACTCTCGTCGAAGGATCAGACACTTTTCCGTCAGATTTTGCTCATGCTCTGCCAATAATAGTGTATAATACTATACAGTGTATAGTATACACTGTCATATCATCATATGCCATATGTGTAGCCTACTCATCTTCTACTAGACGCAGAGAAAGTGAGAGAACCTCTTCTCAACTCTCTATTGACAAATCATCTAAACTTCGAAGTTACATAGAAAATTCTAGAAGTGATTGTCTTGATCTGTATGCAGTAAACCCATCTAATCGTAATCGTAATCGTAATCTCGAGACTTCTACAGCGCCCACAAAAGCCAAGTCGCGGGAACCAGCTTATTCACAGGCGCTCAATCAAAACAAAATCGATAGGCAGCGGGTCAAGTCCGGAGAGTCAGGCAGGCAGGCAGATAGATGGACGACTAAGGTGGGTGATGTTTAGAATTGAAGTGGCGGGGGATGTGAGGAGAAGAGGAAGAATCAGGATAGGATTTTTGAAAGAGCAATGTTTTCAGTTTTGAGTGAAAGACCTGTGGGGAGATAGCGAGAGGTGGAGTTTTGGTGAGTTCGTATGATGGGTCGGAAGTTTGCCGAAGTGCTGGCGGAAGTTTGTTCCAGAGAGGTGGAACGGCAATGGCTATGGAGCGGTTTGCGAATTTCAGTGATGAAGTGATGGGAGGGCGAAGCAGTGTAATGGAGGATGAGGAGCGTGTTGAACGAGGTGGCTGGATGGTGAACAACTGACGAAGGTAGAACGGCTGGGATGATTGAAGTGTATTGTATTCGATGCGTTCAGGTATTTTGAGCCAGTGAAGTGATTTCAGGACAGGAGTGATGTGGTGACGTTTGGGGGTTTTCGTCACTGCACGGGCGAGGGCATTCTGGATAGCTTGGAGGCGGTTAATTTGGGTTATATCAATGTTTAGGAAGAGAGAGTTGCAGTAATCAAGTTTCGCATGAACTATGGATGTGGCTATTGTGGATGCAGTTTTAAAGTCGAGCATAGGTCGGATTCTGCGGAGATCTCGTATATGTGCATGAAACAAGTGCGGGAAAGTTGGGTTATGTGGTCGGAGAAGCTAAGATGCTGGTCAAAGATTACACCTAGATTTCGGACAGGAGAATTTGCGGAGAAAGTGTGGTTGGAAGAAGAGTCATTGTTGAAGGAAATAGAGGGATCAGGAATTTTCTTGAGTTGTTCTCTGAGGCCAATTAGTATAAATTCTGTCTTGGAGGGGTTAAGGCAGAGGAGATTTGAGGTCATCCAAGAGGTGATTTGAGTGACCACAGAGAGAAGATTATCTATGGAGTCAGAGAAGTCAACGGGTAGGGGAAGAAGAGGGAGCCAGTACAGAGGATGTCCAGGGTAACCGACGGAGCGCTAGACTCAAGGAGAAGCCTAGACAGGACTATCTACAAATGGACAGACTTGGACTCCCGTCCCAGGCCGGTTACTTCCAGTCGGACCGACCTAGGTTCGACGAGGGGAGTAGGGATCAGAACGTGGGTGGGGCTTCAGGGGTAGGACTGGGGGTGGTACACCAAACAGCGGGACTTAGCACCCCCGTTGGCCATCTCCGGGACTACATGGCGTTCGAAAGGAGCCAACCCTCTTTGAGTATGGACGGACGGATGGCAGGTAGGGGAACGATGGAGTTCCCTACTGGTAGTGCCAGGCCAGAGAGGTCCAGCGTAAAAGGGGGGAACGTCACAACTTCTTTCATTATAGGATACCTCTTCACAGTAAAGTTTAGTTAATGGCCTTTCTTATTCAATACAAATATACATGAATACAACATAGTTTGCTGCATTTGATATTGCATCTGATATTATTGCTCTCCTTCTAAAGGTCAGAAGGGACACACGACCTTTCGACAGAGCATCAATTTATTATTGCAGCCAATCATGATTCATGAGCGAAGGACTTGCTCAGTATGGTCCATGCACACATTGCACAGTCGTATATCGTCTCAGTGTACATGCATGTAGTCTCCTATCCATGGACCTACTCCTCTTTGCATAACAGGCCGAGCGGCGAGCGCTCACTATTAGTACTGGCAACTTTCCAATGTCTAATTCTAGCATCTGTCGTCAGTTCGTCAATCCTCTTCTTTTGAAGTAAGCAGATCTTGACAGGGAAACATCTATCAGATTATAGTCGACCCATTTCCAAAGTTTTCCTTTCGGTCTAAATTAACCGAAAAAGAGTTGGAAGACAGACAGACAGACAAGACAAGCAGACAGACAGACAGACAATACAGACAGACAGACAGACAGACAGACATTTTCAGATAAGGCGGAATGGAAACATGAGTTAAAATTTGGGGAAGGGGTGGTAAGACGATGCTTCCAGTGGTTTATAGGCTAATTATAGCGCATGGGGATATTATGCATGTCATTCCGATTGCACAATTATATTCAGTAAGACTGTCAATTAATTTCTTAAAAGTGGTCGTTGCTGATCTAATTATTTATGGAGACAACACGAAGGTCGTATTGAAGGAAGTAGGAATCTAATGGTGTGCCGTGTATCGGGAAAGCAGGATTGAAACAGGGAAAAGGAAGAGGAGAGCAGGATAGAAGGAGGAATGGAGCAACGGAATGGGAGACGGATGGAATGGGTGAGGAATGAAGGGAAGGCCTGAAACATTTCGTGAATAATTATTATGAACTCTGGCAAATGATTGCTCCATATATACTTTCATCATGGGAACCTAAAACAAGAATACTGCGGTATAATTATTGTTTTTAAAGAGTGGCATGATAAGTTGAGGAGAACAAGAGCTGGAGGACGAAAATTCTGGGATGGATGGATGCTTTTAACAACAAAGGCCGTTGCTGTCGACACAGATTTGTTTGGCATGTTACACCCCTTCTCCAAATTCTTGGATGATATAATTATATAGAGACTAATTGAGAGATGGAAGAAAGAAACAGGAAACAGTGAAAAGCAAATTCGGAGAAGCTGAAGAGGAGCAGTCGGCGGATTTGAATTTAGTTCGGAAATTGCAACATGTCGATCCAGTTCTAGGACATTACCCCCCCCCCCCGGCCCATAATATTGCCCCGTAGGACATTACCTCCTGCCACTGCCCCCGTCTGTTTACATTTAGGTCCAGTGTATGTATACGCAAGTATATGAGTATGTATGTGCGTAGGTATGTATGTAAGTATGTATCTAAGTATGTACGTTAGTATGTAAGTATGCATTTATGTTTGTATGCAAGTATCTATGTAAGTATTTGTATGCAAATATGTATGTAAGTATGTCTGTTTGTCAGCATGTATGTATTGTAAGCTTGTATGTAAGTATGTACAACATTGTACATATATTATATACATGTGTTATAAAAAATTATATGTAATATGTATGTATATGTACGTACATATGTACGAATGTATGTATAGATTCACTATGCATGTTTATGCTTACATACATACATACATACATACATACATACATACATACATACATACATACATACATACATACATACATACATACATACATACATACATACATACATACATACATACATACATACATACAAACATACATACACACATACGTACGTACGTGTACTTACGTAAATAATTATATATATATATATATGTATATATGTATGTATATATATATATATAGGCTAGATAAATCAACAGAGAGGGAGCTATTTATGTTAACACGGCTGCATAATAAATTCCAGCGAGAAGAATAGAAATCAACGGAACAATTTAGATGCAAATTGATCGAATGATACGAGAAGGGTGCACATGGTGGGAATTATGATTGGATAGGAATCGTAGCTGCAATGGTGTTTTTGGTTGGAATGCGGTTCAATGGGTTGAGAAACAGTTACCGGTCGGTATAAGGAGGTTTAGGCGCGATTGGCCATCAGACGAGGAATATTGGAAGTCTCAATTCTAATATCTCTATTTTACAAATCCAGTCGAAATACTTTGTCCGATAATAATTTAAGGACACTGCAGTGTCTGCCATAGGCGCAGCCACCCTATGGGGAAAAGCGGGACGCGTCCCCCCAACTTTTGAGTGGTCCCATTAACTTTATCACTATGGTCCCCCAACTTTTAGGACGTGATTCATTTGGTCCCCCCCCCAACTTTTAGGACGTGATTGCACCTATGCTGTCTGCAGTAAAATAGCTTGCCAAATGGGAGCGATGGAGAAGGAGGAGTAGGAGTCTCGATCGTTGCCACGATGAAGAATGTCTGTTCGCCACTCGGAGCAGCACCGGTCATAATATTAAATTATAATTGAGTTGGAAATGGAGAGCAGCGGTCTCTGCAGGTGCACCGCTGCCCGTGCACGGAACTAACTGCGTCTGTAAGAGGGATGAAACAATTCGAGATTGCTGCTTTGAATCGTCAGATGAACGGAATGGATACATTGACATGATGATGGGAACCAGATGAGAGACATATGGGATGATGGAGTCGGCTGCTGAGAAGGTGAGAGGAGGAGGAGGAGCAGCTGGTGCTGATGCTGATGCTGATGCTGATGCTGATGCTGATGCTGGAGTCAGGCGAATAATTGACGCATCTGAAGCGAATGACATTTATACTAGAAAACGAAAGAAGGATGCTTATATAAGCCGTAACAAAAACACTCATGAGGCGTAGTATAGACGGGTAGACGCAGTTGGATACATTGCATGCATCAGTAACCTTTTTGTTCAGCAGCAGCAGCAGCAGCAGCAGCAGCAGCAGCAGCAGCAGCAGCAGTGGATAACGAAGCAGAAGCTCCCCGTCTATTTCGGCATGCTACGACGTTCAGCAGCAGCTGCCGTCAGTTGCTGTGGATCCGCAGATGACTTGAGCAGCACTCAACGATCCGGTTCAGTCTCGTCTGCTGCAGGTTCCTCTGAATTCTCTCACGACCATCGTGCTCCACCATCCCAGCCATGTCGTCCTATCAACGATCTCATCCATCTCTCTTTCACTGTTATTAATTTATTACCATTTTCATATTATTATTAGTAGCCTAGTAGTAATATTATTATTGTAAAAAACCAGACCGCTCCCAAGATGATCAAGGCATATTGGACAGATAGGGTGCCCGCAGCTGAAGCCAAATTACCCCGTTATTATTATTATTATTATTATTATTATTATTATTATTATTATTTTTTTTTTTTTTAATGTCGCTCTGGAACGGCAACTCACTCGGTAGTGCATGGTTGGGCAAAAGTGCCCCGGAAAGAAATAGCATTAAAGCGTTGGATGGAGGCAGAAAGACGTTGAAAAAGGTAAGATGTCTCTTTAGTATCTCCAGAGATTAATGTTAGACGTTTTCCCAGGTCCTTAATAAAATCAAGTCCATTGTTGTTAATAGGGCCCATGGTCTCCAGGGCCACGGGGACAAAGTGGTGGTTGGCCAACAGGTGGTCGTACTTGGCAGTTTTTCTCGTGTCGGCCAATTCAGCCGCCGCACCCGCCATTGCAGCCGTAGCATGTCGGTAGGAAGGAGCAACCGTGTCTATGATGGTGGCATCCCACACGAGGCTGCGTCCTCCTCGCCACGGAATCAAAGTCATTCCGTCAGGTCTTTTTCCGTCTGTGCGTGAGAGACCAGGTGGTTCCTTGATGTTCGGCATTCCAGCTTGTGCAAGACTTCGGCTTATGATGTCATTTATTGTCGCGTGTCTGGCTATTCGGCCCGGGCCAAGGCTACATGATAGGCCATGCGAACCCTCTGCAGTCACATTCATCCCACAAGGGCACGTGTGGGGTTCGCAGGTCATCGTTCCTAGTCTGAGGCCCACTGCCACTCTGATCGTCTCATCATCCATTCGTAACCCGCATGATGAGATCGGGAGTGCGAATAGCCAGTCTCCAGCGTGAGGCGCCGCTGTCGCTTTCAGTCTTGCTTGATGATATTCGTCGTTGCATCCTTCGGTCAGCGAATCCTTCACCTTATTATTATTATTATTATTATTATAAAAACATTTATTCAAGATAAAGTGTTTTGTTCATTACATTCGAACCACCCTAATGTCTAGGCTATTATCGACATATTAATGTGCCACACAGTCTCATCTGCTGCAGGTCGCTTCCTTCTGTCGTTCCACGGCTCGTTTTGCCGGATTGTAAATCTCCTTCTCGTGTCGATCGGGGAGCGGTGGCAATGTTCCGGAGAGGCAGATGGCGTTCCCCCGCTGAAGAGCCACAGAAATCCGTTGGAACAAGTATGACGTTTCCATATGGTCATGGGTAGCGGCAGCAATTCTCCTCCCCAAATCAGAAATGAAATCCATTCCTTCTTTACACCATGCACCGCTGGTCTCCAAGGCGACCGCAACAAACGCGTGGGTACGGGTGATGGTGGAATACTTGATAGTTTTCGACGCAGCCGCGCGTTCGGCGGCTTCGCCAGCTCCGATTGATGTGTGTGGAAGGTGAGACAGGGCGAAGGTGTCGGGCACTGTCACATCCCATGCCAGGCATCGACCTCGTGACCAAGGGATGATTGTCACACCGTCTGGTCGCTTTCCGTCTTCTCTTAGCAGACCGAGGGGTTCTTTGGGGGACGGGATTTTCGCCCGTCCAAGAGCTCTCCACACGACATCGTTTATCATGTTATGTCTTTGGTGCTTGCCGCTTCCTCCTTTGCAGACCAGTCCATGCAATCCTCTCGCGTCGACAGTCCCTCGGCAGTGGTGGCACACATGAGGCTCGCAAAGCGACGTTCCTAATCTCACGCCAACTGCAAACCGTATCTCCTCGTCTGAGAGGCGCAGGCCTAGCGCAGTCACAGGGGGAGCGAGCATCCAGTCTCCAGAATGAGGGGCTCTCGAAGCTAGCAGACGAGCGCGGTCGCATGGGACACTGGTGGACTCGAGGAGACCCGTCCATGCCTTTTCAGTGAATCTAGAATCCCACTCCTTTTGTCTGTGAGATGCTGCTCCAGTAGGTGGGTCTGCGCCTGTCAGGGTAATCCAAGCGTTGAGAGCTGAGTCTGCAAGAACATATGGAACATCAGCTGGCTCTGTATGTAGGATGCAGGCCTGCAGTTCGCTCGTGCTAGCGGCGGAAGCCAGAAAGGCAGAAAGTGCCAGCGTTGATGCACAACGAACTCCAAGGCCACCATCTCTGACAGGCAAAGAAGCCTGGAGCCAGCGGTCGTCGTCAAGGTCCACGTTCAAGATGGTTGACAGACCTACTCTTAATAAGTTGTCGAACCGAGCCAAGCCCGGACAGTCAGTACATACAGCTGTGCGCAAGCTGTAAAGCAGCTTTGGAACGCTTAAGCTGTTTTTGAGCAGAACCAGAGCATCATGTGCATAGAGCATGGAGAGCCTTGCGATTGCCCTATCAAGATCGTTGGCCTTCGATCCGACGACCATCTCCACAGCTGGACCTGGCATCAGAGGTGCACCCAGCAAAGTCATCTCCTCAAAGGTCATGTTCGTAAATTATTATTATTATTATTATTATTATTATTATTATTATTATTATTATTATTATTATTAATTTATTTATTTATTTTTATTATTTATTAAACGCATCATTTTGTTACAAGAAACTGCATGAAAAGTTGCATTGTTCAGGAATTATTATTATTATTATTATTATTATTATTATTATTATTATTATTATTATTATTATTATTATTATTATTATTATTATTATTATTATTATTATTATTTATTTATTCATCTATTTTCGCCCAAGGTAAGCAATCTTTCAGAGACTTAAACATTGACTATAAAAGCAGATTAAATCTTGTCTGAAATTATACGTCAAGATTCAAGTTAGAAGAAATAACCTATAAGTCCCAACCGTTGAAGGTTTAATTGAAGCCACGAATCGTCAGCGAAAGACGTTGAAAACTTGAAATAAATAGGACG
>OX457045.1:26002000-26072000 GCA_949752735.1 Lumbricus terrestris | reverse complement strand
TGATGAGCAGACTGGAACATGCACGAGAAAAATCACCCATCACCACATCGAAATGGAATAGACACAATAGCCATATTATTGCAGCAGATAAGACTGCAAAGCCGTCATTTCGACCTAACATTTATTTCCAACACCCGTGGAAGCCAATAAGCCTCTGAGTTTCTTATATCGTGTTAGCTTAGTCGCGCCTTCATTTTCACCTCTGCAGCAGGGTTTTTTAACGTGCAGTTGTACACAAAATGTGCAGTTCTAAACGGATTTGTGCAATTGTAGAAGCACTTTTGTACAGTTAAAACTCCAAAAAGGTCATTGTCCTCCGATTGGAAGTAATTTACCATGGAGGATGGGAAAGAAGGAGTTGTGCAGTTCTAAAAAATTCCTTAAAAACAGCCCTGTCTTTCTCCAAGCATATTCCCTCTCTTCTCATGATGTGTCCGAAATAAATAAGTTTTCTTTCCTTTACCGTCCTCAGACGACTCCTCTCCACTCCTGCCTCCTCCAGCACCCACTCATGTGACTCATTCCTCCGCATTTCTGTCCAAGATTATGCTTATGATTAATCTCAGACACTTCATCTCGAATGCCTCTATTCTCCTCTCCTCCTCCTTTCTCAGTGTCCAGCTTTCACCACCATATATAGCCACCGGTCATACCAGTGCTCTCCATAACTTTATCTTTGTTATGTTTGTTATGTCATGGCTCCTCCATATCTTTTTAAGGCAGGGGCTTCTATCCCTATACATGGCGGGCGCAGCTTGCGCCCAGTGAAAAATAGGGGGGGAAATCAGAAGACAGCCAAAATTCACGTCGGTTGGGGGGAAGGTCGCACATGGAGGGCAGCGTTCAATCTAGGCATCACTAAAGGAAGATAGCAAAGGAAGATCCCCCCCCAGAAAATACTTCCCCTCCATATAAATTTGGACAAAATGGTGGGCATAATAGTTTTTAGGAAAATGTATACACTTTATACACTTTGAGTTTTTAGTTAGGCTACTATCTGCATTTTTGAATTACATGAACTGTCGTGTCCGCCCCCGTTGAGGACGTCGCCTTCGTCGGGTCTGGCACTACCAAGGAGGGTCCCTCGCCCAATACTGACTTCTCTGGGCCTATCGACAGCTGGATATCCCCCTGTCGTAATCTCAATCCTCCTCTCCTCCTCCATTCCCGAACTCACTCCACCGACGACGCCACCAAGGGGGTTGCCCCCATTGGACACGGTTGCAGGTCTGGCATTGGCCAAGGAGGTCGCTACTGCTCCTTGTTTTCCCACCAATCCGGAAGGCGTTAACGGGGCCGTCTCTCTCGTAAACTCCCTATCCTCTTCTGCCATCATATCCATGACTGCAGAAGGAAAGTCAGTCTGGGAGCGAAGGAAACCAAGTCGGTTCAAGTCAGAATAATTAGGCCTAGGTTTTCCCTGAAGTCTGGCGCTAAATCTGCTACCTTGCTGACTTGTACTATTTCCCTCTTGTCCTCTTCCCTCATTTGACCAAGGTAACCGAGCGTTTATCGGCGCGACAGAAGTACATTCTGTAATTGTATTTAATTCACAACCAGGGTTCGTATTCCTCTCTCTCTCTCTCTCATTCCCGGACAACCCTTCCTGGTTTTCCTGTCCATCTGTCCAATGCACCCTTCCTCCTTCTAACAAGTCACCAGTGGAAGTAACAGTCGTATGTGTTCTCAAACGCTCCCCATGCAACTCCTCATATTCACCAGACATCATCTTCATCCGCAAATCATTCTGTTCATGCATTATTTCGTTCATTCGTTCATTCATTTCATACACACGTTCAATAGTATCTCTCTGTTTAGTCTCCGTATTTCTTTGTCTATTGTCCATACTTTGTTGTCTATTGTCCATACTGGATAATGTCGTACTGATCTGAAATAGCATTGTCTCTAAGTTTATCCCAGGCCTGACTAAGGGTGAAGAGCTTCGACTATTTCCCTGTCCAAACATTTCTTCCTCTCCTTCTTCGTTAATAGCAGGGTCTATTCTATTCAATGATGAATGAGACATAATGCGGTTTAATATAGCATCCGCTATTTTTCTTATTAAAACAAAGCAATCCACAGTAAACTAGAATCAAAATAGCAAGTAATCTGACAAGCTTAAAATAATCGTATATATTAACTCTATAGTTTCATTTTCGTTTCATCCACACTGCCTTGCATTCACACAACACACACGCACCCGTCGCAGCCTAAGAAACAATGCGGTGGCAAAGGAAAATTTAAGGCTGGGTTTTCCCCTGACTATATTCTTATTATTATAATACTCAGCTGATGCGGCTGCTGTATTGATACGTAAACAATCCTTCCCATCTCCACAACGCAACGCTCTTTGCCGACTCCGGATTTCCTGTTCTTTAGAATAACAAACCCTCCACACTCGTCCGTATAGTTTCTCTGCAGAGTCTGTAGTTTCCGCAGCAAGAATTCCGTGCAATTACGAAAGCAGTCTTCCCCACTTGCTTCCGGGCTCTGGTCTAAACTACTACGAATCACGCTGCGAACACAGAACGAGGCACGTCTTACAGAGTCTGCGTATCTCTTCGTCGTCCTGCACGCTTCAGACAATCTGCTGTAGCCTATTCCAACGGTTGTACGAAAAGACGACAGCATCAGACGAGTTGTCGATCCAACGTAACAGCAACCGATCCCATGAAATCAGCGAACCAGAGAGCATCCAAACAGAGAACGTCGGGCGTTTTATAGGAAGCAAACTGCAAAGTCACTCTTACAAGCAGTTCCTTCAGCAATCGTTGATAGTTGAAATGCACAGTCACTGTTACTCGCAAAATTCCATCTATATCCCCAGCTCTTACCCTTCCCTATTTCTACAATCCACATCAACAACCACACACACCTACACACACACAGTCATACACACTTACACACACAGTTGTATGTAACTGTACGAAAACTAGCAGGAGTGTCGTTAAACATGAGAATAGTAGATTCTCTACAGAACTGCTATAACAGCTATAATATACTAAAAAAAAATCCTATTACATGATTATAATTGCTTGTACTATTTTAATAAATAATACAATCATATTGTAATTGAAAATAATAATGTTAATACAAATACTATATTGCACAACTAAATGGCTTCTCTGCAATGTTATCTTTCAAATTTCAGACAGTCAAATTTGGTCCTTGAACACTTAGTAGGCCTAAAGCAACATCATTATTACGTGGGCTTACAATGTAGGACCTACATTGTATTTTATTGTATTGCATTGTGCTCTACAAATTTATGTGACGCCTCTCGTGTGCACACTGATCAGAGGCTCAAAATATATGGCTGCCCAATTTTGACAGCAATTCCTCCACTGAAACAGTAGAGTAATTTTGCTAAGAGGACAGCTTAAAATGCTGAAATTGCAATGCGGATATCGCAAAAATTTCTTCTAAATGGGGAGGGGCACATTCCCTCGATCTCCATACCAGGTCCTTTCTCGGCGCTACACATGCTTCGGCGATCGTCTGCCGGATGCTCGTTTGTCCCCCTCCAAACAAACCTTCATTCCCACACAAGAGGAGGGCATGCGCTAGATTACATTATATTGCATACATAGAGGAAGGCCGGTCCAGAAAAGGGGGGGAAAGAAAATGGATTGCGCCCGGTTGCTTAGGGGGGATAGAAGCCCCTGTTTTAAGGTCTGTAGCCACTGCATAACCCTTTGCCAATCGAACTCTGATTTCTGCACCGCAATCACTGTCCTATATTTTATAGTTGACCCCAAATACGTAAATCTGTTCACCTGGAGAGAGAGAGAGAGAGAGAGAGAGAGAGAGAGAGAGAGAGAGAGAGAGAGAAATATAGAAAGACACCGAGTGTACCATTATCCAAATCAATCAATCAATCAATCAATCAATCAATAAATCAATCAATCATGCAATCAATCAATAAATCAATAAATCAATAAATAAATAAATCAATCAATCAATCATGCAATCAATCAATCAATCAATCAATAAATCAATCAATCAATCATGCAATCAATCAATCAATCAATCAATCAATAAATAAATCAATCAATCAATCAATCAATCAATCATGCATGGTCTCCTCCTCTCGCAACATGGCACGAAGGACGTTGCTTATGTCTCTGCTACATGTAACGGCTAATTGATATTCATAATCCATAATATGATGTATTGATGTATGAGACCCATGTTAACCATTCTTATGAATGTAGTTACGATGCATAATTGCCAATGAACATACATGTGATTTTATTCATCCATTGTTTCGAAAGACCGGTCTTAATAAGTGGATGATCAACCCATTTAATGCTTTACGGCGACTTAATTAGGCATATACAAGAATCCGAGGAATAAACTAAGTCTGCAGCTGTCGAGTTGACACTTAGCGCAATGAATTATCGATATTTTATGTAGGCCTTATAATAAGATTATAACCTTTTATATGCAGGAACGCAGCGTGGTGATTTATTTTTCCGACAATATATATTATATATGTATATATTTATGTATATAGACCTAGGCAAATTAAATCTGTCAACGGTCAAAGTCCCTTTAACTCACGAACCACTCTCCTCCCCCAAGAATCGATAATGATGCGGTCACTATTTGTTCACGACCGACCGTAGACGAGGACTATATATATGCTATATATATTATATATACATATATCCTACGTATGTGCATATAGATATATATCAATTTGTCGTTTCTTGCATTCTATATAACGACATCATGCGGCATATAATATGTGGTGGGTCTCCGTAGTAAATCCTCCTCACAACCCAATTGATCCAAATCCAATGATCAATCGTCGACACAGATCGGATTTACTCGACAGCAAAGTCTCTGCAGTTCGCTATACAAAGCAAATGCCAATCTTCCGTATATATATATGGTATATATACACAGTATACACTATATTATTATAGTGTATACGCAAAGTGCATCATGACCTCTTTAACGTTGATCGTGCAACGGATGAATGATTTATATATATATATATATCGATGTATATATATATATATCGATGCATAAGTCTACAACGAACGAGGGACTTGACCTTAAGTAGAAACGCAGACATAGCTATAGCGAAGAACCATGCATTATAATATAGCCTAATAGGGCATCGCAAAGTCTGCATGCATGCCACCATACATGTAGATATGTAAAGAAACGATGGAAACGGAATAAAAAACGGAAAACTGAAAATAATTTGACTTTGCTGCATCTTAAACTGCAAATAGTGGCTTCTTATGGTGGTGGTGGTGATGGTGGTGGTGGTGGTGATGGTGATGGTGGTGGTGGTGATGATGTTGATGTTGATGGTGTTGATGTTGATGGTAATGCTAAAGCGTATGCATGGGCGTGCATAGCAGCTGCTATGTTTCTCAGTTGGAGATGATGTGACATCAGAGTTTGTGAGACGCAATGTTCTTCTCTCACGATCGATGATACCAACAAATCTGCATCAACTGGGTGCACTGACATCACCCCTCCCACATTCCATCACTCCTTCATTCCCTCCCTGATCGACCTTCCTCTCTTCTTCCTTCCTTCCTTCCCTCCCTCCCTCTCTTGCTTCGTAATTCCATGTTTCGTAATATTGCAATCAAAAGCTTAGTTCTCATCGTATATATATATACATAATTATATATATATATACATATATATATACGACTGATTCATTTGCAGCACAGTAGGCTACTGTTGCCATCAGCGTATTCTATTCTAATCACTGTTGTTGCAATTTCTGACCATCGTTGGAATTCACAGAACTTCATGATACGGGGAGTCTGAGTAGTGAGCACTGCAGCTGCTTTAGCCTGCAGTATGAGCCGATCGTGGCTTGCAGACGTATACGCACACGTATACAATCTACGTCACGGAAGCCATTGCTACACTATATTATATATATACATATATATATACAATACATATATATATACAATATATATACATACATATATATATATATATGCAAACACAGCAGTGGCCAAATGAGTGGCGCCATGCAGTTTATCAATACAACAAGCATGATTGTGTTAGCATATATAATGATGACTGCTATTCCATGTATTCACTCTATTCGTGATCTCGCCGTCGTCGTCGGTCGAAACTTGAGAAGCTGCTGCTGCTGGCTCGTGAATACGAAGAAAATGTGCTTCATTCCTACCGTTCGCTTCGCCTGCAGTTGAGGAGATGGTTGAGAAGGCTGAGAATAGCTTCTTGTTGCTGGCGGTCAACTGCTGTGACTCGCACGTACTTCGTGGAATTTTCCCTCCTAAGATCAAACGTCTGTATGCTCTGGGACCGTGTCCACATACCTTTGATTTGCCAACTAAGGACAATAGGAATTTCATGCCAAGAGTCTTGTACAAGCACATGTACTAGTTCTATCTGCTCTGTAGGATTATTTGTAACAATGCCAGTTTTTGTTTGTTTGACATATAATCATACTTTTTTCATGTTCTGTATGCATTATTCTATACTGTTACTGGTTGTGGTGTCAGTGGCGGCGCCAGGATTTTAGTTTGGGGGAGGGGGGGCTGAAGTCTCGCTGAGAAAATTTTACATTTACATCCGCCGAAATTTCTGACGACCCTTTTTTAATTTAAGTCAACCGGTCGAAAAATCGTGGAAATATTTCAATGTGAAAAACAGGATGGCCTTTTTTTTAGGGGGGGGGCTTAGCCTTTAATAGGTGGGGGCTTAGCCCCTACCCCCTCCTGCGCCGCCACTGTGCGGTGTGCCTACTTGATTATTGAATAAACTAAATTACTTAGATGTTATTGTGCACCAATAAATTTCGGCGGATGTAAATGTAAATTCGGACGCAGACTAATGAGTCCGTTAGATCGGTCGGGTTTTCGGTTGTATAGATAACAGAGAACGGAAGTCATTCTGTCTTTATCTTCCAGATTCTATAGTTATCGTAGTCGTAATCTTCAAACTTCTAACGCGCTACTCGAAAGCCAAGCGCAGAGCACCAGATTATTCACTAGCGCTGCGTTGCGTCAAAAGAGTTGTCCGTAATAGTAGCCCAAAGGTGGTCCGAGTCGAGTTACCAGGGTCAGAGGGGCGGAACAGCTACTATAAGGTGGGTGTCGTCTGGATCGGGAATTGGGAGGTGGAGGATCAGATTCTAGTTATCGACCAGTGACCGTTTCCAGTCCAATGGAAGACGACGTTCATAAATGAATTCTCGAAACGCCAGTCAATTGCTCCAAAGTTCTCCAGTCCTCTTCTTTCTCTCTCCAGGTGTTTGTGTTCATCATCTCCTTTCATTTCTTATCTCCTGCAGCGGCTGATGCTGATGGCTTTTCTTCACAATCGTTCAAAACCCAGATTAGCGCGACTGCAAGAAACGCCGAGAATTCAAATTATAATTAGAATGGATATATATATATATATATATAATTATATATATATATAGTGAAGTTTGTATGTTTGTATGTGCACTTGTTATAGCGCCCCTTCAGCTCTCTACTCAGAGGCGCTCCCGAATGCAGAGCGGACACTGCATCGGAGTTTCACGCCAAAGCTGATGCTGATGGCTTTTCTTCACAATCCTTCAAAACCCAGATTAGCGCGACTGCAAGAAACGCCGAGAATTAAATATAATTAGAATGGATATATATATATAATTATATATATAATTTTATATATATAATTTTATATATATATAGTGAAGTTTGTATGTTTGTATGTGCACTTGTTATAGCGCCCCTTCAGCTCTCTACTCAGAGGCGCTCCCGAATGCAGAGCGGACACTGCATCGGAGTTTCACGCCGAAGCGCTGAGCAATTGTGAGTGAAGGACTTGCCCAAGGTCCCTACGCGGCGAGGTGGATTCGAACCTCGAGCCTTCCGGTTTCAAGGCAATGACGCCACCACTACACCACCGCGCCTCACAACGTATAATAGAACTGCAGCCAAGTGAATTTGATAGATTCCCATGAGACTCCGATTCAACCTATATACATGTAAACTATATGGTCTGTCTGTCTGTCCGTCTGTCTGTCCGTCTGTCTGTCTTTTCGTCTGTCTGTCCATCTGTCTGTCTTTTCGTCTGTCTGTCCGTCTTTTCGTCTGTCCGTCTGTCTGTCTGTCCTTTGGTATGTCTGTCCGTCTGTCCGTCTGTCCGTCTGCCTACAGGATATATCTATTATCACTGTCGCTATTATAATTCTTCAGTTATTCGCTGTCTCAGTTTCCTCTGCAGTCTGTCTTAATCTGTCCGTCGTTTCCAAACCATCTCTTCTCTAATCCGCGTGTCATCTGTTTGTCTTTTCTGTCCTCTTCCTCCCTTCTTCATCTGTGTATTTCATCCATATATATATATATATATATATATATATATATATATATATATATATATATATATATATATATATATATATGATGATTTCATCGACATGCTCAACACAAAGACAAACTCTCTTCGTGCTGCTACAGCTGATTCTACACCGCCTGAGTTCACAACTACGTCTTCTGTTTTTGATGGCTTTAAGCCCATTACAGATGCTGAGCTACGAACAGTTTTTTCAGGTGTTAATCTTAGGTCATGTGAACTTGACCCCTTCCTCCATTTATTATTATTGACATGCTTGATGATCTTGCTCCTTTTTTTCTCTATCTCTTCAATAGGTCACTAGCTGAGGGCTCTATTCCTGCTTCTCAAAAACGTGCTTTGGTTTTTCCCTCACTTAAGAAAACTAATCTTGACCCTAGCCACTGTGAAAATTATCGGCCTATTTCCAACCTGTCTTTTCTTTCTAAAACCCTTGAGCGTCTGGTTTCCATTCAGATTCTTCCTTACCTTGAATCATCAGGTCTTCTCCCCTCTCGCCAATCTGGTTTTCGGGCTTTCCATTCAACTGAAACAGCCCTACTCTCCATGCTTGATGACATCTATGCAGCTATTGATAAGGCTCAGGTTTCCCTTCTTGCACTCTTTGTTGTATCATCAGCCTTTGACATGGTCGATCACAAAATTTTGCTCCAGCGCCTTGAATCCTCCTATGGTATTAAAGGTGTCCCTCTCCTATGGCTTCAATCTTACTTGTCTGGTCGTACCCAAATGGTTATAGCTGGTAATTCCAGATCTAACTGGGTGCCGGTATTTTTAGGAGTTCCACAGGGATCAGTCCTTGGACCCCTACTTTTCATTCTGTACACGGCTGATGTTACTTCTCTGTTTCCAAGTCACTCTGCTACTGGTCACCTCTTTGCTGATGATGTTCAGGCCTATGTTCATGGTTCCCCCTCTACTCAACTCATAGATCTACTAGTTCGCCGTATTGAGGCACTTTCCCATGATTTGCACATGTGGATGTCTTCAAATCGTCTTTCACTCAATTCTAACAAAACTCAACTCATCTGGCTTGGCACTCCCCAGCAAATTAAAAAAATTGACTTTTTGCTTCTATCTCAGACCTTTCCTCAATTTACATTTTCAACTTCTGTTCGTGACCTAGGTGTCACTCTTGACTGCTCGCTGACATTCTCAACACATGTAACCAACCTTACGCGCTCCTCTTACTTTCACCTCCGTCGTCTCAGGTCCATTCGCAGATCTGTCTCCCTTTCAACTATGACATCAATAGTCCATGCATTTGTCTGTTCCAGAATTGATTACTGTAATTCCCTTCTTATTGGTCTTCCAAAGGTCCGCATATCTCCCATTCAGTCTGTCCTTACTGCTGCTGCTCGATTAATTGCTCGCCTTCCTAAGTACTCTCATATATCATCGTTTATGATTAACCAACTACACTAGCTTCCTCTCTCTGCCCGCATACAATATAAAGTCCTTTCTCTGGTACTCAAATCCAAACTGGGTTTTGCACCGATGTATCTCAGTGATCTCATTCGTTCTCCTCTATCAGCATCTTCTCATCGACCTCTCCGTTCTCTGGACAGTGCTGACTTGTTTGTTCCACGAGCTAGGACCACTATTGCTCAAACTCGATCCTTCACCATCATTGGGCCCTCCTTGTGGAATTCTCTTCCCTCCACTCTGCGTGGGACTTTACTTTCAGGATCGTTATCTACATCTCTCTCTCTTCTTAAGACCTATTTTTTCTCTAGAGGTTATCGCACTGGGAGCGCTACTGAATGGCCTTGGTTGTGAGCGGCGCTATATAAATTACTAATTACATTACATTACATGTATGTGTATACATATATATATAATTATATATATATATATATACGAGCATGCCGATGCCGGTTTGTAGGGTCCGGGACCTTATCGGTGATGAAGGGGTGGGGTGGGGTGGGGTGGGGTTGGGTGGGGTGGGGGTGGGGGTGGGGGTGTCAATTCCGGTCTGGTCGATAGGTGGCGCAAGATAAATGTCGTCTGAATATTTGATCGATTGTTCTCCAGTCTGTTCAGAAATTCACTAGAATTGCAGAAGCATACAGACAGACACACGGAAGCAGACACACAGGCACACAGACAAAGATAATGATTAGATACATGCATAAAACAGCGTATATACAGCCCATGCAAGAGCAGACTCATTTAAAGCCGACAATCTTGTACAAACATAAATCCAGGCATACATGTATATAGAGGAGGCACATGTGTGAGGACGACAACGACATTATTTGCCATCGACGGCCTACATGTATGATGTAGGGCCCATATACGTCTGCAGAGACGTACTTTGCTGAAGCTGTCAACACGCAACGATTTTGGAACAAGACAGTTTCCATGAGAAGTAAAAGTGTAAAACATTTCTATAGAACCATGCAATGCTGTTTTTTGCCATCGATAGATTTCTTTTTCTCTCGATCTGTCTATCCCCTATAGGCTATTGGTTGTTATTGTCTTAAATCAGTGGCTCGCATCTTGTAGATATATAGACCTAAAGGGATAAAACGCGATAGTATAGCAGAATCGTAGGCCTAAGTTTAGAAACATAGATGTAAAAAAGCTGGACACGGAATTAAAAAAACGGGGAAAACACCGTTTTATTCTAAAAATAAAAAATAAAAAACGACAAAAAACGCAAAAGAAAAATTATTTGACTTTGTAGCATCTTCAGCTGCATTTTAAACTTAAAAACCTTGTTAATGTAGTTTTATCTTAATCGGCAAATAACACAACTTTATTTGTAGGCCAAACTTAATTTTAAGTGACATTAATCTACAACAGTTATTTTTCTCATTACTTTAGTTTAATAAGAAATTGAGAAAAATTAAAGATATTTGATTCCTTTCAAGTTTAAATTGTAGGCCCAAACAGAGGTTCGCAAAAGATCATGCTGATCAACATAGCGCAATTAAAATCTAATCAGTTCTAAGTAAAGACTATAGATGTGTAGGCCTACTAAATTCTATATTGTACTTAAAATTGTTACTTATATAACCTAGGCCTAAGAAGTTTTATGGCCTATCAAAGTAACTCTTATAAATTTCACCTCTTGTAGGGACCTAGCCTACTACAGTAGGCTATTTATAAAATGATAATGTTAAACAGTTAAACAATTAAATAATGACAGCAGTTAGACCAGCTGAATCCTTGAGAATACGGTGAAAACGAAGGAATATCAGGAAAAAATAAAACTGAGGAAAAAAATAACAGACAGTAAATAAATAAATGAAGGTAGGCCTATGTATACGTAGAAAATAAAAAGGAATATAACCTAACGACACGAACAATAAAAACGAAAAACGACGTTTTGGGGAAAGAATAAAAACGGAAAACCATTTTTAACAACTAGGTTAGAAATGACCGACTGTCTCGTATACACCGTGTGAGACACGTGCGACGCTGATAGAACATATAATTCTGAATAGGCGCTAGATAAATGTATGCTCTAATTGCAACAGTATTTGCATTTATTACGCCCTTATCCTGCTCATAGTCATCAAATTAGCTCAGTTTAAATGATTGCGCTATCATTTTTTATGCCACAATTCATTTGTAGCCTAAGTGATTAAGTAATTAAGTGGTGATTAAGCAATTAAGTGATTAAGTGATTAAGTGATTAAGTATAGGTCTGTATTATAGTATTATTATTATTCTTCGCTCCATTGACCTATAATGAGAATCCTCAGACGTAGTGAAAATCATTAGCTCAGATCATTATTTCTATTTTAGGCTATCACTTTATTTGAGTTTTTACCCGAGCATACCTAGGCCTATAAGATGAGGTCGGCGTGTCTACCCATTTTCTCCGAGGTTTCATCTTGGTTTTCGGCTTCTTTGATCTGTTTTCATTTGATTTTCAGCTGCGTACGCATAGGCGTTCGAGACGGGGTCCAGGGGCAAATGTCCTCCCCAAATTTGGGGGAAACTTGTTTTTGGGCAAGCAGACCCGGAAAATTACTATAAAAAAGGTCATCAACATTTTTTCCGGGAGAAATTTTTTTTTCCACGAGATTTCAGGATTTTTTCGGGCACAAGCTAAATCTTTGCCCCCCCCCCACTGCTGAAATCTCCCGTACGCCTATGTAATTAAAGCGCCCTTCAGTAAAAGAAATCCGTACGCAGCGTACGAATTTTTTTACTGAAGGGCGCTTTAATTAATAGACATTAATCAATAGGTATTTGAACTCGTGTTATTTAGTGTAGCTGTTTCTGGTATAGGCCTACGTATAGACCTATGCGCTCGTCACAGTACGTTAACCAAAGGTATATACGTTCGTTCATTCATTCTAAAAGCCCTACTTGCACCTCACCGCGGTGAGAGTGTGAACAGCCAAGTAGGGGATAGCCTGGTGGGGCTATGCCATCAGTTGTGAAAACCTCGGTCGAAGACCTTGGTTGAAGAATCACCTATAGGGCGTCTCGCGAGGTGGAAAGGCTCACCAGGAACCCCGAAACAGCTGGCCAACGCAGGAGGCAGGTGTTGGAAGGACACCTCAGACCGGAAGAGGCCAAAATGGTGCAACGATCTTCTTACCCTACCAGGAGAGGACCATGCATCACCGCCTGGCAAGAGACCAAGAAACTCTAACAAAATGTAGAGCCTCATCGTCGGTGAATACTTGACGGAGGAGAAAGAAAGGATTCACTCATTATGAGAATTTATATAGCGCCCCTTCAAGAAACTACTCAGAGGCGCTCCCAGCCCAACCACGGCAAAAGTGTAGGCCTACGTCGCGTCTTTTCTGTTTCCGCTCAGTCATTACCAGCTCTTGCATCTGTTGTGGTGCTTTGGTTGCAGATGGTTAAGTGCATTAATTTTCTTGTTCGCTCTGCACCACCACTATAAGTGCTTCCCATCCGGCAGTGCATTCAGTTTAAGATCCTGACCATTTGACCCTTGCTAACAATTATTTTCTTGTTCGCTCTGCACCACCATTATACTCTACACGTATACTATACGGCCTATATCCTGGATATCTGCATATCAATATATTATCCTTGATTGATCCTGAATCGTGACATCATTTAGTCAGTTGTTTTCTGACCGTCTCTTGCATATAATATACCTATATAGCCTGCTGCTGCTACAGCTCAATATATAGCCTACAGAGACTTTGCCATGTACATGTATACAGGGTGCGGCCAAAAAAATAACCCATTACGAAAATCGCGTTTTCTCAAAAACCGCTGAATATTTTGTTATAAAACTTCGCCAGTCTATTTGACACATATCTATCTACAACTTGGCTAAATCTAATAAAATTCGATTCATGAACACCAAAATGGTGCAACCCTGAAGTGAAACAATGCTATTTTTGTTTCAACAGACATTTAGTGACAGCAATAACAGCAATAAGTAGCAAAGTAGCGACGCAAACAGAAATGTAGGCCTAACAAAGCGCAAGGTTACTTATTGTTATTGACAAGATTAGGCCAAACTGTTAAGTTTTGTGCAATGAATGTTCGAAGTGACCACCGTTCGGTCCGTTTGCCTTTACGCAATCTTGCAGACGTTTTCGAAAGCCCAGAACAGACTTCTGAATGGTCTCAAGTCGCAAGTCATTCCAGATGATTTGCAGAGTAGTTTTCAGTTCAGAAATGTTCTTTGGCTTTGTGGGAAGTTTGTTGTAAGTCTCAAGCATTGCAATCCAGACAGTATAGTCGAGTGGGTTCATATCTGGGGAATTTGGCGGCCATGAATCCTTGTCGATGAAGTCCGGACAGTGACTTGTTAACCAATCTTGGGCCAGCTCAGTGGCGTCTAACCCCCCCCCCCCCCCCACTTGGAGTGGGAGAACAAACCCCCCCATTTTCGCCGACTTAACACAATTGTATGGGAATCTGTTCATATGATGCACGTTGCATTGTTGTGAGGGGCACGGGTATGGGGAGGGGATGCGCCCCTCCCCATTAGAAACTTTTTGAATTTGCACATTGCAATGGCAGCATTTTAAGGTGTCGTCTTAACAAAATAGCTGTACTTTTTCAGTGACCCATTAGGAACTTTTTGAATTTCCACATTGCAATGGCAGCATTTTAAGGTGTCGTCTTAACAAAATAGCTGTACTTTTTCAGTGGCCCATTAGAAACTTTTTGAATTTCCACAATGCAATGGCAGCATTTTAAGGTGCCGTCTTAACAAAATATCTGTACTCTTTCAGTGGCCCATTAGGAACTTTTTGAATTTCCACAATGCAATGGCAGCATTTTAAGGTGTCGTCTTAACAATATAGCTGTACTTTTTCAGTGACCCATTAGAAACTTTTTGAATTTCCACATTGCAATTGCACCATTTTAAGGGGTTATCTTAACAATAAAAACTGTACTTTTTCAGTGACCCATTAGGAGCTTTTTGAATTTCCACATTGCAATGGCACCATTTTAAGGGGTCATCTTAACAAAATACCTGTACATTTTCCGTGACCCATTAGAAACTTTTTTTAATTTGCACATTGCAATGGCAGCATCTTAAGGTGCCGTCTTAACAAAATAGCTGTACTTTTCAGTGACCCATGAAAAACTTTTTGAATTTCCACAATTCAATGGCAGCATTTTAAGGTGTCGTCTTAATAAAATTACCGGTACTCATTTTTCCATGCTGATTCTAGCCTAGCCATGGTTTGAGACCTTAGAGTGTCGCCTCCCAATTGCATACAATTTTTGGATTTGCACATTGCTGCCGCATTTTAAGCTCAGTGCTCAGAGATGTGGTTCAAGACTTCAATAAATGTCGCTCCCAATGCTTAATTTTTTTTAATTTGCAGACTGTGATGGCGGCTTTTAAGTTGCCATCTTAGACGAATTTTCATTATAGATAAATAAGCTCAATGAATAACACTGTAGTAAATTATAATGATATTTATGAAATATTTATGAAACATTGGGGCGATATAGGCATCTCCGCCACCCCTTTAAATCTCCGTCCATGCGCTGAGAAGCTGAAAGCTAATAATTCGAATTCTCCACAGAAACTCTCTGTGTAGGCAGACCTTTAGCTGTTGACAACTCCTGCTGAAGTCGATGCAACTCTTCGCGAAATAAGAAAAACTTATGACACAGAAACAGTCAAATTCGGTTGTCTATGGTAGACCTACATGTATAATGACTACCATCTAGCTTCCTGCACTTATGGCTGCATCTCTATAGCATGGAAAGACTCTGCTTTACATAAGAGCTGCTCTTATCCATTTCAGCGATATGCTGGCTGGGAATCTAATGCGAAACATCTGTTATTAGCTTCATTAGGCTTAGGCTGCTTTTACAGAAGGGACCACTGTCCGAAGACTGGGGTAGGCTACACGTGCACAGCAAGTGTCAAACGGGTCGTTTGATTCTTGCTGCGCGACCGTCGCAATCATTAATTTTGTTGCCTTCATCACCTGCCAAGGGTGGGGCTTCGGCTTGGCTCCGTCAGTAAACGTGATTAGCGATAAGTTCAATCCCGAATGGGTGTGTTCCACCCTTGTATGCCAGGGACCTGACTGACACTAATGTCTATGAGTTGTCCTGCTCCCTACCAAATATAAGTGACATCAAGCGAACCGTGGGTTCGTTAGTCCAAGGTAATAATGTTTTTCGATACATAAATGATGCACAAATAATAATTTTCGTATTCCATGCCTTTATTTAATAGAAATTCACCAACCCCCCCAATTTACACCCGAAAATCGTCAAACCCCCCACTTTCAGAAACCGTGGGAGAACGTTCTCCCTACCCCCCATTGGTAGACGCCACTGGGCCAGCTTGGCGCCGTGAGCGGGCGCTCCATCTTGCTGAAAAGTGAACTGATTTCCCAAGACAGTGTGACAGTCATCGACAAGCTTAGGCAAAAGAATCTCAACGTAGTACTTGGCATTGACTTTGGCCATCTCGTCAATGAAATGCAAGCGTCCTTTGCCCTCATAGCTGACACCTGCAGAAACCATGATGCTGGGAGAGAACTTAGCTCTCTCGACCAACAGGGGGCTTGGATGGATATCGGCTTTTTCTTCTTCGCCCAGACGCGGTTGTTTTGAGTATTAATGGGTAGATTGATGTAAAAGGTCTTTTCATCGGTGAAGAAAACCTTATTATGGCACACTGCAGGCTACTTTATGTAAAATTATGCTTTCCTATTTCGCGAAAGCCGTGTTAAATTGAAAAAATGCAGTTCTTTCTTCTGCCTGATGTCATGGTCCCAAATATAAAGATACTGACATAACATTTTCAAATAATATGCAGAAATATGTTACGAATAAGAATGAAAATATTTGTAAGAAAATATTCAGCGGTTTTCGAGAAATCGCAATTTTCGTAATGGGTTATTTTTTTTGGCCGCACCCTGTATATATGCTGATCAACCATCAACTGGATTCGCCATTATCGAGATCTGCATGAGGCTGGATTAACACTTTGTCCATCCAACAATTTCGCAATTATTGAGTCTGAAGTCCGTATTGATCAGTCTCACAGTTGTTATTTCACTGATTTGGTCGGCAGCGACACTTGCGACGGTTTTCTGAAGAGTTGAAGAAGTGGTGCTTTATAAATCCGCCAGATTGCAATTATATTTACAATTGTGTATAATAATTATATGTGCACAAAATTATGTGCAGTGCGACAGAAGGCAAAATTTAAAGATATTTGACTGCACTTATCATTATGGATTCTATATTATAGGCTAGTGTATATGATGTATCTATAGCATATATAGAATAGCCTATTATTTGATTGAATGGCATCGTTTGTCCAGACTATACCAAACGACACCAGCGAAGGACTTCACTATGAAATGCAAGCAGTGTATATACCGTAGATCATGACTTGTATACAGACGTTATACAGACGTTATACAGACGTTAATAATAATCATCTGCTCTCGTTTTTCTCCTCCATTTAGGTTTACCGCCTGAATTGTACACGATACTGGAAGCGTATCCTTGGCGTTTCGGTGAGCCATACTGTCTATTCAAGACATTCTTGACGGAAATGACGTCATCGGCGTCCATTCTGACCATCGCCGTCTTTACAGTCGAGCGCTACCTTGCGATCTGTCACTCGCTGCGTGCGCAGTTCCTGTCCAGTCTGTCTCGTGCCATCCGCAACATTGCTATCATCTGGACCATAGCCTGCATAACAGCAGTTGTATATCCGATCCACACGAGGACCTTCTATTACGTGGACGACCCGAACACGGGCCAACCAGTCACCGAGTCACTGATCTGTAACATTCCTCAGCAGTGGATGGAGAACATGCGCTTCGCCTTCCAGGTCTCCACCTTCCTCCTCTTCGTCCTTCCGATGACCCTCATCAGCGCTCTCTACGTCCAGATTGGCCTCGCTCTTCACCGGTCGGAGCTGACGACGGCGGCGGCCGCTCACTGCTCGGCTGCTTCGTGGAGGTCATCCCGTCGGACGCATGCATGCACGAGAAGATCGACGTCGAGAAAGTCCGTCTTTAAGATGCTTGGTGAGCTATAGCTAGAGTGCTAGACTATAAGAGTACATCAGGTTCTTCTGCTCTCTTGTTTACTCAGATATCCACTTGTAATTATCTACTCCATTGCTTACTACTTGTTCACATGTAGACTATACATATCAGACATATTACTATACAGAGCTAGGCTACATGATTATTTGCATGCATAGGCCTACATACTATAAGTCTATCGTTCTGGGCAAACATGAGGAAGACATAAAAGATGATATGTCAATTTATTGCCTATAGCATGTAACCTAATTGTTGGTCTCCCCAAGTTCTCTCACATTTCAGTCTTTATTCGGGACACTCTTCATTGGCTTCCTGTACCACAACGCATTGAGTTCAAAATTTTGACACTTATGCGCAATTCTCTTCTTGGGGTTGCTCCATCCTACTTCCGTTCTTTCTGTATTCAGGTCTCCTCTCTCCCCGGTCGCTCTGCCCTTCGTTCGGCAGCAAATGTTGTTCCTCGCATGCGTGGGGCTACTGCCCAGTCCAGGAGCTTTACCTATGTTGGTCCCTCTTGCTGGAACCGTCTTCCACATAAACTACGTCTTGAGCTTCTCAGCCTCTCTCTCCCGCTGTTTAGGAAGCGCCTGAAGACTATACTATTCGTTAGCGACAGTGCTAACTTTGGGTCGGGAGCGCTACTGAATCTGTGAGCGGCTGTATATCAGGGCCGGATTTAGGCATGGGTTACACGGGCTCCAGCCCATGGGCCCCCACCACTTAGGGGCCCCCACCAGTTGAATTTTTTTTTTAATTAAGGAATGAACCATAAGTGTATTAATTGCCACAGGATCTTAGACCTAATCAGTGAGTGGTTTTGAATTGACCACTAGCTGTACTCGTTGATATTGCTCACCAGTCACCCTGGCAGCAGGGCTTTAAGCATGGCATCCTCAACACCTGCTGTTTACAGATTATATTTCTTTTAACTCAAGCTATGACAGCCCGTTGGTGTAGACATATACTGTCAGTGCATGTCAGAGGTGTTCTCTGGACTAGTCGGTATACGCAGCAGACAACGAACAGATCAAGGCAATGTTCTGAGCTCCAAACCCTCCCACGCGTATCAGGTTGCTGCAACCTGCAGACAGTGGGGTATAATTTTTATTCTGTCTTACACTGTAGCACTCCAGTGACCTTGAGTGACCCAATGCCCACATCTGTAGCAGTGGACTGCGACATGTTTGCTGTCATTGCTGTGCTGTCTGTCAGTATCTTTTAGACCCCAGTCTTATATAGACTCTACCTTCATAATATGCATGGTTTATAAGGTCACAGGTGGAGTTTGCAGATCAGTAGACTATTATTTAATATAATTTGAAGAGTCTAAATGATTTCAACCGACAGTCATGAACCGAATTGTAAATCGGCATGAGGGCACTATATAGGCCTATAATAGGCATAGCGGACTAGAAGCTGTTGCTCTGCTAAAGGTTTGGTTTGTTTTCTATCTAATCTTGAATTATGTAGGCCTATTATAGTGAAATATTAGTGATGGAGAACTCCTCCATCACTCCTCAACTCTGCGAAAAAGCTTGTAGCAGTTTAATTGTGGTGACGACCTCGATGAAATCCTTGGCAACGAGCAGTTCTCTTATCTTGTCAAAATGCTTAAAGACGAAATTGGAAGAACAGGCCTTGGCACAAGTTAGTAGCAGTTCATGTGCCAAGTAGGCTACTCGAAAAAGATGTTAATTGAAAATTCATTTTCAAATGTGCAAATTGTGCTAAGAATGTACTTCGAGCTCATGGTCACAAACTGTAGTACCGAATGCTCGTTTTACAAGATGAAGATTATTGAGACACATGTGAGACGTATAACCATGGGTGGAGTTTATCAGGGGCTAAGGAGGCTAAGCCCCCTCCCCCCAGGAAGACCCAGATTATAGTACTGAATGCTCGTTTTACAAGATGAAGATTATTGAGACACATATGTGAGACGTATAACCATGGGCGGAGTTTATCAGGGGCTAGGGGGGCCAAGCCCCCCCCAAGAAGACCCAGATTATTTTTTACCGTGTAAATGGTATCTTTTCCCGGGCTTAGCCCCCCACCCCAAGAAGGCTTTAGCCCCTCCAAGAACGGAAACCAAACTCCGCCCATGCGTATACCTTGCAGTGTTGAGTAAGCTTATAGAGTCATATTCTGTGCCAACTCTATTTTAATCAGCTAATTGATGACTTTGCCAATAGAAAGGGTGCAAATTCCCTAATGACCATACTCAAATATAGACTCAGCTGTAGACCTAACCGAGCTATTTAACTGTATATAGTCAGGCTATCTGCTTTATTTTGGAGGTCTCACATGTCACTTATTTTTACTTTCTTTCTTTGTCTCATTGACTTTTTAAAGACTGGACAAGAATCTGCTTAACTTTTATCCTTTAACTTTGCATTTGAGAAATGATTTAGACACTTTATCTATCAGCAAATGATCTTTTCAATTTGTCTTCATTTATGTATTTAAAAGTTATTGACCATAAGTCAACAATTTAAACATTGCTTTTAGCATTGTTTGTCTGTAGCATGTTATGGTCGTAACTCGTAAGTATACGTGTGGGTTTGTTCCTGTCCGATACTGTGCATCAAAAGCAACATATCCGTTGCAGAAAAGGGCCCACCAACCCGGGCGCCCATGGGCCCCCACCACCCTAAATCCGGCCCTGGCTATACAAGTGTTCAATTACAATTACAATTACAATTAACCTACACAGAGAAGAACAAAGTATAGTCTATACCTTTCTCTGCGACGCCACCGAACAGCCAACAGCAGTGGCGCCGCTCTAAGGGGCGTGACGGGGGCTGGGTGGGTGAATCGTGCGGCCGCTCCAGGTTGAACTGTGAAGGGAAAGATAAATTGGCAATAAAACTAAATATTTAGCCTACATGCATTTTTTTATTTTATGCCTTAAATTTGATCGTATGAAATGGCAATAGCCGAACGAGTCGAAAATCATTTCTAATTCGTCGCCTCAGAATTATCTTCGCGTATGTCCATTTTTTCAAAATCGAGTTTAGACTTGATTTGTAGCAAAAATTGGTTTCTCTTTCATCACTTTTAATCGCTAGGAGATACGAAAAGTCGTTTTAAAGATATTCAACGAAAACTACCTGTCGTAGATCTATGTCCATTTTCAGGATTGCCTTGTCGACGCTTGTCGTATCTCCACTTTTTGCATGTAATTGTATTTTTTCCGTAAAATTTTACCAAAACTTCAACCTCGATTATCTCAATGGTTGCCAATGGGGGTGGAGATACGCGAAGATAATTCTCATGCGACGAGTTTTCAAGCAGTAAAAGCTACTGCAGCATTGGATATACGACAACATGAAACTGAATTACTGATCGATGGACATACGACAAAATGTTTTTTTATCAATTTGAAGCTACAGTACCGTATGTCAATTTTTACAACATTTTTCAAAATTTCACAAAAACTATTTTAAGTTTCAGTTTAATTTTAATGCAACATCCTTTAATTAATGTCAATGCTTTAATATGACGTCTTTGCCTGAAGTTTTATTGCACTGAATATCTTTTTTCCGTCCAAAGTTCTACCTCGTTTTTCTCGTAATTCACAAAAGTGGAGATACGCGAAGATAATTCTCAGGCGACGCGATTTGCATCAGTTATTCTTCTCCTGTGGGTCAGCGCATAATCTGTCAAACTCTCAACAAATGTCAGCATCCATAATAGCGCCATGCATAAACAGTTTATTCACAAGATCTCGAATATTAGTCATTTGAAATGGGTAGACTGCTGAACCTGATAGATTGTTACCAGTCTGCTTTAAATCTGGCCGTTTGATCAATGGATCTAATTTCAGAATCATAGACAAGTTTTGTTTGGCAAGTAGGCCTAGGCGTAAACGAATAATTATAGAAGTAGGCTATGCCTAATCTTATCAAGATCTTAGGCAAAAGGTTAGAGTAGTTTCCTTTGTCTGCAAATTTTTACGGTACAATTTTGTTACATGGCAATAGTCTTACAGATGCAATAATGTTCAATCAAATGTTCAACAGTTGCAATAAATTATAGATTGCAGTCCTATCGTATCGAGTTGAGTCCTGTCATCACAGTGTCATGAATGAGTGAGGAGATTGTTGTCATAAGGTAACGGTGGGATGAATGGATGAATGGTGCATGGTTCATTTCGTATCCTATCAAAATGAAATCGTATATATAGATACAATTATAAGTCCGAGCAGAATTGCGTTTCTTGATTCCTGGCTGCAGGGTTTCACTGGTTGGCTATGGCGGCGCTGATCAGCAAAGTTTAGTAAGGATTTCTGTTCTCTAAAGTAGGCATGCATCATGCATGCAGCCGTCAGAGGCCTAGATGTGATCGGTTGGGTCGCATATAATGCCCCGTTGGCCAGAACATATCCCCGGGCCATCGCCCTAGATTTCACCCCCGGTGTTTTCAAATAGGATAACCCCTGGTTATTTCCCCGAAACATAGGGCATACATGTGGCAACAAGTTGAGTAGGCCTAAACAGTTTCATTTGTAGGAAGACTTTTAATGCAGCGATATAGCCACAGATTGAATTGGGTAAACATCCCCATTTTATTAGACATTCACTTTAATTTATTTAATTGTTGAAATTTGATTGTTGATCTACCAAGCTCTTAATGTTTTGAGTCTTAATAACTTGCTATTTAGCCTACTTCTGTGATCCTAAAAGTAAAGTTTATCCTAATAAAGTTTCTCGTAACATTTGCTCAATCTCTTATACGTATATGCAGGATCAATCTGCCAAGGATATAATTTGAAAACGCAGTTGAAAAACCACATAGATGGAGCAGGAAGCGGCATAGCCATGCAGTATACTGGCTACAGTATACGTGGAACAACTATGTTATTACAAACTAGAGAAACAAAAGAATTAACAATATAGGGTATTTAGTTCAGAGCATGGGCGGAGACTTGGGGGGGGGACAGAGGACGGTCCCCCAATGTATGTGGTGGGGAACTGTCCATGCATTTTCTCCCACCAATCGTTAAGTGTTAGGACATGTAGACTTCATGAACACACTGGTGACCTTACAACGTTAGACGAAATGACTAAAAAAGGTCATCAGTCAGTTTTTTAAGAAAATTTCGACCAAATGACTAAAAAATAAAAAAGGTCGTCAACCTTTTTTAGAGGACATTTCGGACATATGACTAAAAATAATAGCTCGTCAGAAATTTTGGTCGGCAAAAAGTTCGAAAATTTCGTTAGCGGCCACGGAAATTCTTGCGTCCTTCCTTCGGCCATTCAATCGTTCGTCCCCCGCAAGTTGTAGACCAGGTTTCCGCCCATGGTTCAGAGTGCTAACGTCACAGAGGAACAGGGAGAAGTTTAACTAGCTTATAAGGTCCGTCGAGCATTTCTCAAACGAAAAGCAGAGGAAACTGCAGAAACATTGCAGCGAATTCTGCATGAGTCAAGAATTACAGCAACGTGATACTAAAACCCTTTGCTATAATAAACACAAGAACTGATAATTAATTACTTCCAACAGCAATTCTGCTGCTGTTGTCTGCATGCGTCTAGACTTCTGTCCATATCTATACGCCACTGATTTCCTGTGTAAGCTGAAGTAGGCCTATATGTCTATGTCTTTCTCCTGCGAGTGCCTTTTTCTGCTTTGCGTTTTTGTGTGTATGTTGGGAGTGAGGTGTGTGTGTGTGTGTGTGTGTGTGTGTGTGTGTGTGTGTGTGTGTGTGTGTGTGTGTGTGTGTGTGTGTGTGTGTGTGTGTGTGTGTGTGTGTGTGTGTGTGTGTGTGTGTGTGTGGACGTGGGTTCGAGGATGTTAGTGTCTGCATTTGCCTTATCTCAATGTTAGTAAATGTTTTACAAACCTACGTGCAGCTGTATATGGCCTGACTTGCTCGAATCCTGGTGATCGTTTGTTTGCCATAAATTATGCTGATCTGACAGATTTCTTTCTCTATCATTCCTGTCACATGAAAGTGACAGCAAACAATTTACCGCATGCTCAGAAACGATGCAACAGTCTACTGATAAGATTGTAGCCTTTGTAGACATCAATCCAGTAAGAGCAAAGGCTTGTGGAGCCCAGGGGTTATTTTAAGGAATTTTCTCAACTGCACATATATGACGTATTTTGAGACTGGACATAAGAAAGTCCTTGACCAGGGATTTGTCCCCCAAACTGAAGCAGCTTTTGGTGAGCACTCGTTAATAAGCTGGTGCTTTGCGCTTGGCCTTCGACTGGAGCTTTAGATGTTTGAATATTAAGATTTTCCGAATTTATAAAATTCATATTAAAGACCAAAATCAATTGTTATGACAATGTTTGACTCAAAGTTCATCACGGCAAAATCTCCAAATGAATTAACTAATGAAATCAGCTAGACGTTCTTAGACGTTTCAATATCCTTAATCGATTAGAGATCCCTTAAAGATCCCTTACAGATCCTCTGCTGTTGCTGGAATTGGAAATAGCTCAGAAAGATTGTTAAGTGTAATAAAGTTCAATGGTCCTATGTTCCTGGATACTTACAAAGTTTCGCTAGTAGGCCTATGTAAGGGTACGTCTAAATGTTGTTTTTCTGCTCTGAAATCCTGGTCATTAAGATCAACATGGTATTGTTTTGCTAAAGCTAAGGCTAGCAGACAAGATGAGCCATTTCCCCAATAAATAAAGTCTTTGAGCTAATTTCAAATTTTGTATAGAATATAACCCTCTAACTGCAAAATACGATATAAGACCGATAAATATCATTAGCAAACCTCCCAAATGGTCATTATTAATCGATAGGTCTATACTGACACCCACATCAACACGAATATGTACTGTTTAGGCCAATAGCAGTTTTAACCATGCAGGAGCCGCGTCGCCTATCTACATGTAAATGATATTTTACCACACCATGACTTGGCTTAGGGTACAACTGCTGGAAATTTTATATGCTACAAGCTCTGGTGTCATTCATTCATGAGAACCAGAATGTGTGTGTGTGTGTGTGTGTGTGAACATAGCCGCAGACTTGGTCCTGGGTTTGTGGAAACGAACGAGCGACCGAAGGACAATAATTTCCAATGCACGAGCACCTAGCTGGGTAGGCGTTTTGGAAGGTGATGTACCAATCCCATTTTCGAATTTTGTTTAATTTCCACACTGCAATAGGGGTATTCTAAGTTGCAATTTAGCGAGGTTGCTCATCATTTCAATGCTGATGGTCATGGTTTAGGACTTTAATAAGTGTCCCGTCCCATTGTTTAAATATTTTTTTACAGCATTATAATGGCAACTTTTAGACTGTGATCTTAAAATATTGCTCACAAATTTCACGCCAAAAGGCATGGTTTGAGACTTCAATAAATGTCCCTCCCCATTGTTTACATTTCTGAATTTCCACACTGTAACTGTCATCTGAACAAAATTGCTCTTTTTGAATGCTGACAGCTATGGTTTTTAGAGTTTAGAGAGTCTCCTCCTTATTGTTTAATTTTTTCATTTGCACGCTGTTAATCTGGCATTTAAAGCTGTCATTTGAAAAAAAATACTCATAATTTTCTTTTCTCGTCCATTGTTTGAAAAAAGTCATTTGCCCACTGTTGTAATGGCATTTTAGGCTGTTACCTTGACAAATTCAATCATAATTTGGTACTCAGAGACGTGGTTCGAGACTTGAATAACTCCCCCTACCTGTATCTTAATTTTTTAATTTACACAACGTAATGGTGGCAGTTTAGGCTGTCATCTGTATCAAAATTGATAATGGATAACACCGTAGAAATCTATAATAATGTTTGTGATAATATTTCTGAAATATTTGGGGGATATAAAATATAAACATCTCCGTCATCACCACAAGTTCCGGGTTCCATTCCTCGATCCTATCCCATCTAAGTCTACACCCCTGTGCGAGATGCTAGTTCAATAACATAGGTCATGGGCCTACGTGTATCTTTCAGATTCGGAGGATGGTCATTTTTGGATGGGATCACATAAACTCCAAAAGGGTGCGTGTAACATGGGGATAGGCCTATATGGAGAATTTGGAAGAAAATGTGAGTAGGCCTATGCATTGACCTACAATTCTACATCATGTATGTATTGGATAGCCTGTGTGGCTGAAAGGCTAGCTCAGTCTGGATGTCTGCCTGATTAATTCTTTTCTTTTCATCGCCTGTCTCCAGTTAGATACTTGTGTTGTTATATTATAGTAGACTATTTTGCTTTATGCGTCTGAGTCGGTCTGACTGTCTACGTCCCTTGAATTCCTGCTTCAGCTTGTCAGAGTAAGCGGCAAAAGCAGGAGAAAGTAGACTATGATAGCCGAGAAGTTGTCATTATGGTATGAAGGATAACCCCGGCCTTTACTGTCTTTACAACTTTATCAGGATATCAACCTACAGCAGGCCTTGAATCTGCATCCGCCCATACATTTAGCCTACTGCAAATTCTTCTGTCTGCAGCCTATGTGTGATTTTTAGCAGAACCTTGTCTTCGATTACATCACCCATTTTCCCCGCTCTTAGGCCTACTTTATGCACACGGGTGACCTTCGCCGTATCGGTCTAATGCTTGACTTGAAAACTGCATGTAATCACCATATCTATTATAGTTCACGCTAAATTTCAACAGGCCTGCTCTTTTCCTGAACATAAATATCACCCAAATAAACCGCTTCAAAGATGTTCACTTTGGGCTGTTACTATCATGTTTGTGTCCAACTTTTCACCACTAACTTCTCGTCCGTTCCCGCAACTATAGGCAAAAAGTAACTGCACAAGATCTGATTTTCAACTGCACAAATCTCTTTCCCAACTACACACTTTGTGTCCAGCTGCACGTTAAAATAACCCCTGGTGGAGCCTCTAATTTCACCAATTGATATCTTAGCAATTATATGCGTGGCTTCAATGTAATGTAATGTAATTGGCTATAGACCTCTATACTTCCATAGCGCCGCTGAAAAGCGTGGCCATTCGGTAGCGATTCAAATCGACATGAAGAATTTACGAGGGTGTATAGCCTGTAAATTATAGTTTCCTTATCATTGTTGATATTTTACGGGTGCCATGGCATTGGTTTTTATTTATAAATTAGATACCGGGTAAGTCACAAGTCTTGCACTAGAGTCTATAGATTAGAACGTTTCTGCAATCAATCAAATGAAAGAGCGTGCAGTCATTAGATAGAATGTGTCTATTGTATATTCCAATGCTTCATTTGCTTTATAGTCTAAATGTCTGCACGTCAGAGAGTGACGCACTCGTCATAATTACCTTCAATCTGTCTCTTCTGACAACATCTAACACTATAAAACAGAAAGTTTGTCCTTCCTGATGGGGTGCGTATGCATGCTGTCCCAAACAAGGCTCCGAAACGGCTCCATTTCGCGCGACGAAACAATTTTTAAAAATCTTTTCATGCGAGTTTGTACATGTAGAAAGGCGCGACTTTTTCGGCTCATAATCCACTTTAAAACCGGAGATAATTATGAGCATTAAAAATTTAAGTGCGATCAGCGCCTACAGAATTAAGAAACCATTCACCGTCGCACACTAAAAAGTTCTTGATCATATAGAAGAAGTGAAACAACACTTTTTTTTATCTTACCTACTGTAACAGTAAAACCAGGTTTTCGGGTTGGATTGACCAGACACCCGGCGTAGGCCTAATCAGGTAAACTCTGGTTTGTATTACGTATACTCATGGGCGGAGACCTAGGGGGGGACAGGGGGGGACGGTCCCCCCAATAAAAGTGTTGGGGGGACGGCCCATGCATTTGTCCCCCCCAATGTTTGAGCGCGAAGACTTTTTTTGACGGCGAAAAAAAATTTTTGGAAGATTTTGGGCGAATGATAAAAAAAAATGACTAAAAAAAAAAAAAAAAAAAAAGGTCGTCAACTTTTTGGGCGGCGAAAATAGAAAAATTTCGTCGAGATTTGGGCGGATGACTAAAAAAAAAAAAAAAAAAGGTCATCAACTTTTTTGGCGGCGAAAAAAAGAATTTTTCCGAGATTTCGCCGGTCGTCAGAAATTTTTCGGAAAATCTCGCGTCTTTCCGTCCCCCCCAATTCTCGGCCCAGGTCTCCGCCTATGCGTATACTCTACACATTTCTTTTACCATATGATGATGACTACATGTACATGTTGATGCTGCTGCCGCTGTTAGTGGTGGTGGTGATGCTGCTGCTGATGATGATATTTGAATGGTGTTGATGTTGCAGTTGCTGTGGTCGTTGCCTTTTTCATCTGCTGGGCTCCGTTTCATGCTCAGCGACTGATGACAATCTACGTTCGAGAGGACCAATGGACGGATAGATGGCTAGAGGTCCAGAGCGTCCTCTTCTACGTGTCAGGTATCTATAGGTGGAGTCTAGGAGGAGGAGGAGAAGAAGGAGGAGAAGGAGGAGGCGGAGTGGGGAAAGGAGGAGGACATCATTCAGCTATATATGGATAGAAATGACATAGACATGACACGCAATATATAGACTGCATGTACTTGATATCTCTGCTATAATAAAAAAATAAGGCATACATTCGATTTTTATTTATCAGAAAATGGCACTATGACTTTAATCTTAATAACCATAATAATAGGCACAATAATAATAATAGTAATAGGCCTAATAATAGCAATAAAAATAAAAATGAAAATAATAATAATAAAACAACCACAACAATGACAACAATGCCAATGATAATAATCATTTTCTTCTTTCATTCATTCATTCATTATTAGCATTTATATAGCGCCCCTTCAAGAAACTACTCAGAGGCGCTCCCAGCCCAGCCACGGCAAAACAAAAAAGATTTAAGGGACTTAAGGAATAAGGATTGACTGGTCAGGTGGAGGAGATGGAGGTTAGGGGGTAGGTCATTCCAGATTGACGGCCCCACAACTGAGAAGGCTCGACACTGTCTGGTAGCCAAGCGAGCCCGTGGAACAAGCAGTTGTCCCTTCGCAGCAGAGCGAAGGGCCCGACGCGCTTCAATGTCAGAGACTGGGCGACAAAGAATGCGCAGGTAGGATGGAGCGCAACCAAGGATACAACGTGAGACCAGGGCAGCAATTCGATAATGGATGCGTTGGGCTATTGGCAACCAATGCAGCACATCACGCATGTAGGTAGAAACAGAGGAAAACTTAGGGATTCGTCCAATGAGCCGGGCAGCAGAGCGCAAAACCCGATCTAACCGACCCAGAACCCCATTAAGGGGGAGGCCAACAAGGATTGAGCAACAATGGTCGATTCGACTGGTTACGAAGGCATGAACAAGAACTACCAGCGCATCATGAGAGAGAGAGCGTGCAATCACTCGAAGTTGACGAAGCTGGTAGTAACAGCTTCGAGCAACAAGATTGACATGCTGGCTGAGACTGAGTTCACAGTCAAGGGTAACACCCAGGTCACGAACCGTGGAAGAGAAACTAATGTCAGGAAAGATTTGGGCTAGCAGAGGCAAATCAATCTTCTCAAGTTGCCGACGGCCACCCAGCCAAATGAATTGAGTCTTACTGGGATTTAGGAGAAGCCGATTTGACGCCATCCAAGAGGAAAGGACGTCTACAGTCAGACACATTAGGCGCACAGTGCTAACTGAATCCAATGGGTTAGAATGTATGTAGGCTTGAGTGTCATCAGCAAAGATTTGGTGAAGGAGACCCCGGGACTCAAGTAGAGGACAAAGATCAGCCGTGTAGAGAAGGTATAATAAGGGGCCAAGTACAGAGCCCTGAGGAACACCAAAAGGAGCAGGAACCCAGGGGGACCTAGAGGATCCAACAACCACACTGTTTGAGCGGTCAGAGAGGAAGGAACGCAACCATTCTAGAGGCTGTCCAACCAGCCCAAAGGATGTAGAAAGACGTTCCAGGAGGATGGAGTGGTCCACAGAATCAAATGCAGAAGAAACGTCAAAAAGAGCCAAGAGCGTAACCTGACCATGGTCCATAGCGGAGT
The DNA here is from genome assembly GCA_949752735.1 of Lumbricus terrestris. Classification (NCBI taxonomy): domain Eukaryota; kingdom Metazoa; phylum Annelida; class Clitellata; order Crassiclitellata; family Lumbricidae; genus Lumbricus; species Lumbricus terrestris. The sequence goes on along the minus strand of OX457045.1, from coordinate 26,042,217 downwards.
ACAGGTCAGAAAGAAGTCGGAGCAAAAGGGTCTCTGTGGAGTGGTTCCTCCGGAAACCAGACTGCTGAGAAGGGATCAGTTCATTAACATCTAAATATGCAATCAATTGGTTAGCAACAATGCGCTCTAGAAGTTTAGAGAGAAAAGTTACATTTGCGATTGGACGATAGTTAACAGGATCGCTAACATCTAAACCATCTCGCTTCAATACAGGCAGAATAATTGATCGTTTCTGTGAAGCAGGTAAACATGCCTCACTGATGGATCGGTTGCATAGTATCGTGAGGAAAGGCAGGAAATCGTCAATCAGTTCCTGCACAAGGAATGTAGGTGCAGGATCGAGCTCGCACGTCTTAGGAGCTGAGGCAAGAATTAAGCGTCGCAGCTCGACGCTTGATATCTCGTGTAGAACTGGAAGCCGGCATTCCGTTGTAGAGAACGCAGGTGGAGAGGAATCGGCAGTAGCATTCCGAACTGATGCGATCTTTTCCGAGAATCGTTCTAGGAATGCATCTGCGGTGAACAGCGATGGCGACTCGAACTTTCGACTGGTCTTTTGACGGCCAAGGAGGCAATCAAAAGTAGTCCAGAGCTTTTTCGGATCCTTTGACTGACGAGCGATGATGGCTTCCCAGTAGACTCGCTCTCTTTCACGGTAGGATGAATGCATCCTCCGTACGAAGTGGACCCATGAAGCCTGGTCAGCAGGCGATCGTGTTCTTCTGAAGACCCTCTCTAAGCGCCGCGCCTGACGCCGAAGCAGCCGACATTCGGAGTTGAACCATGGAGCTAACGGACAGTGGCGTGTCCGAACAGTGCGCAGAGGAAGGAAAGAGTCAATAAGGTCGGACATTGCAGTCTCGTAGGAACTAAACAGTTCGGATGTAGAGAGGAGAGAAGTCGATTCAAGATCCGCGAAGAGGGGATGAGCCAGAAGTGCTGAACGAAACGCCGAGCGGTCGAGACTTTTCCAGTGTCGGAATTGTCGAGCGGCGAGAAGAAGAGGCTCGAAGATGAACGGAATTGTAGCAACGACGAGACCGTGATCGGAGAGAGTAGGAGGGAAGACGGTCACGTCAGGCACCCGGCAATCATCCCTGGTAACGATGACGTCGAGCCAACCACCAAACCGGTGGGTGGGCACAGCAACATGCTGCATGAGGCCGAATTGATCCAAGACGGCAGCGAATTTCACTGATTCGGATAGTGAAGGATCCTCCAAGTGTAGGTTTAAGTCGCCAGTGATCACTAGCTGTGTGTTGTGTAGAGCGAATTGTTCCAGTAATACCGAAAACTCATCGAAGAAGGTTGAAGAAGAAGGAGAGGATCCAGGACGGTAGATGGCCAGGAGCGTGGTTGGACCGCGCTTAGAGGATAATGAGACCACGAGGACCTCGAAGGTCGTCGGAGTCCAGGCCAACTCCACCCTCTTTGCCCGCAGTTGATCACGGTGGTAGACGATCAATCCACCCCCTTGAGTGTCCATGTCCGAGTCAACCTCTCTCGGACGATCAAGGGATAGGAAACCTGGAGGAGCAGCCCTGCGAACGGCGACGTCAGTGGAGGAAAGATGCCAGGATTCAGTAACAACCAAGACGTCCAAGTCATTGGCTGTGATGAGGTCAGCAAAAGGTCGTCAGAAATTTTGGCCGGAAAAAGATGGAAATTTTTCGGCGGCACTCAGCCATTCGTCCGTCAAAAAATCTCGCGTCTTTCCGCTTTTTTCTTCATCTAGGCCTATAGTTAATTCATCTTTATCTACTGATAATTATTAACAATTAGGCCTATATAAGTTTCAAGATACAAGAACATTCAGTCATGGCATCAAAACAGTCAGTTGGCTCTTCTACCCATACGGAAAATTCACGATGGCATTTAAAGAATCCACTGAGACTGACTGAGTCAGTCTTTCCCTGCTGCTGTTGAGTCCACTCTACAGACTGCAGTCCTTAAATCGGTTCGCAATTCCAACGCTAGTTATATTTTACGACCTTTTGGTCATGAAAATCAAACTTCCTTTACTTCCAGCAGCTGTTTATCCTGGTCACCAATTAAACTGGTTGGTTGAGCTGCATGAAAACACTTTTATCTCTTCAACGCTGTTGACACACTCTTTCACATAATAGTCCTGAATAGTTTGGCATGAATTCCCTGCACTACGACAGTTTTCCTTGGACGACCATCAAAAAAAATTCTGAAATTTGTGGCAGGATTCTTGTAGGAAATTCACCTGCATCTTTTCGCTGCTTGAAGACATTTCTCTTTTCATGGCCGTGTCACGCTGAGAGCGCTTCTGAATAGCTCTGCTGTGAGAAGCGTTTTACAAGTGCTTTATTAGATTAGATTAGATTAGATTAGAACAAGGACAGCAGCCTTAATTTACTCTATAGTCTGCTGTGTCATCCTTGGACTACTCAGCACACTGTTCACGTCTATGCTTGGCTATATATACGTTGTAAGCCTACCACGCGATTGCCTGTAAACCACTCAATTGCTCTAACTATGCAATAACTATGCAATGGGTGTCTACAGAGGCTACCGTATCAAGCCGTGGCCAATTGAAGCAAAAGAGAATGACCATTTTGGAACTAATTACCTGTTATGGCAAGTCTCGGCACTGTCAGAATTAGAGAAGGGCTTATACATGACTGCTAAGGCTACATCATAGGCAAGCATTATTCCTTACATCAGAATTAATTATTGACTTCTATGTAATTTATATTTTGCCTATTGCTCATGGTTCTACCGTATTCTAGAGATCGAACAGTCATTGCACACCGGTATATATACTTACTATATAGGCTACTTAACGACGACTTAGCCTATATATATGTAATCAATATCAATTTTTTTAGTAACGCTGCCTCCGAATTGATAGAGGGACCTAAATAAGATAAGAGCATTGATAAAAAATGTAGGCTATAACACGAAAATGACTTAACACGCAGGCTGAAAATACGATTCTTAGGCCTACAACTTACAAGGTTTTCTTACCCTTCTAAGATCATGGCGTCGGCTTACACATCTATTGTGTCACACCATAATAAGACTTATGCTACATTATTAGTCGCCCTAGATGGCATATGCTACATTAATAGTTGCTCTGGATAACATTTTGCTACATATTTTAGTTGCCCCGAATAGCATAATTATACTGCATTACGAGTTGTCCTGGATAGCACATGCTATATATATTTTTTTAGCTATGAACACCAGACAACTGTTTAAGTAGGCTTTATAGAACTAAATACGAAATATGAATCTATTGAATTGCATGAGCATCGTCATCGTCGTTGTATATATATATATATATATATATATATATATATATATATATATATTGTCTCCGTTGTTGATTGCGTTGTTGTTGTTGTTGCTTTGTTGCTAGGCATCCTGTACTTTGTCAGCTGTACCGTCAATCCGATCCTCTATAACCTTCTATCTCGCAATTACCGTCAGGCCTTCAAGATGACGCTCTGCTCTTGCTGCATCACTGATTCCAATGGGCTTCAGAGGCTGCGTAGCTACGCTGGCACCCTCACCCGCTATTCAGAGCGAACGGTGCCACCACCAGCAGCAGCAGCAGTTGGTGCCACCTACGCAGGACCTGCTGCTACGGGGGCGCTCCACCGTCCCAGTAGCACAATAGCACTGACATCCAACGGGAGGGGGAGGGGGAGGGGAAGATGGAGAAGGGAACCATCAATGAAGAATCGAAGCCGATCAGCTGACGAGGAGAGTGGTGCTGCTTTGGCTGAAGACGTCGCAGGTGATAATTGCACTTCACCAGATGCAGACTTCTTCATGGCAAAGGTGAACGGTATTGAAGAGCTATATGTATATAAGACAGAAACGGTTTTGATGAATGTGGCTCATGATGTAGACTCTACTGACCACAAAGGATGAGTCTCCCTGTACAGTGTACACTGAAGCGAAAGATTAAGTATGGCCAAGCGGATGAGGCTAACGATTGAGGCAAAGTGGACATAGGTTTTGAGGTTCGCTGGTAGTCGTGAAAGAAACGGATCTGGTTGAGGATCTGGAGACCAACGGCTGACCGACTCAAAACGAGGTCGGTCGGTAGACTAACAGTAACTGCTGTAGTTCTAGGATTCATCGAAGACTACTGGATTACCCGTCAGATTTAATGGAATCGTTGAAAACGTCTTCGTCCTAAAGTCTTTATTATTGAAAGTATACGACTGATCGACGTCGTCGGTCAGCGGGTCAACGCATAGCGACACCATGCGACGAATTCATGGCGTTGCAGATGCCGACCTAAGAGATTATAGCCTACAATGATGACGTGGCGGGTTTCGTGACTGTATCTTTCTGACTCTATGTTCTGTCGCGTTCTGAAATAAATAGCACGCAAGTGATTACGTCCAATTCAAGAGACTACCGGTACACTTTGGATATTATCAATAATGAAGCGTGCATGGTAGATTACATATCATCAGTCCAAACCTCTGGAAATGAAATATAGGCTTCGGTATTGAATGCTGCGTTATTTCACGACATACGATGCAATGGATAGCAGAGGTTTAGTATGAAAAGGAACAAAGCTATCACCATGATAGGCTTATGAACGTCTCCACATGACAAGAATAAAATATATTCTGGGGGCGTTCGTTTGTGAAATCTCCAAGCTAACGACTCCTTCCTCTCTATTGAGATGAAAGGGTTAACTGTTCTAGAATCATAGTCTATCTCTCTTTTCTATAAGGCGAATCTCTCACTGATTAGGCATGTAATGTTCGATAAGGCTACTTGTAGCGACTTTTTTGTCGCCCTATATAATTATTGTTGCCATTATTTAAATTATTATTATTTATATAAATTTTACTTTTATTATAATTAATATTGTTATTATTACTATTTATTTATTTATATTATTATTATTATCACTATTATTATAGCAATTTGATATATTGCGGAGGGGTCATTGATTGAAGTCTTAGACAACGTCTCTGGGCACTGACATAATGAGTAATTTTGTGAAGATGACAGTTTAAAAAGCTATGGCTACAGTGGCCAAATCCCAAAAATTGTAAGCATTTGGGAGGCGACATTCCGAAGCCTTAAACCATGACTATTGACAACATTGAAAATGGACAATTGTATTTAGCTGACAGCTTAAAATGCTGCCATTAAAGTGTGGAAATTACACACATTAAGCAAATGCGATGGGATATTTATTGAAGTGTCTTAAAGCATGTCTTTCAGCAATGCAATAATGAGAAATGTTGATGAGATGACAACTTAAAACGTTACCATTAGGCCTACAGTGTGGAAATTTAAAAAATGGAAAAACTTTTAAAGTCTTAAACCACGACTTTCAGCACTGAAATGATGGGCTATTTGGTTAAAATGAGAGCCTTAAATGCTCCCATTGTAGTGTGGAAATTTAAAAAATGTTGAAGTTGGGGAGGTGCACATCTCTCTCTCTCTCCAAACCCCTCCCGTGCCCGACGCTTCGCGCCTCGGCGATCGTCCTTCGGTCGCTCGTCCGCCCCTCTAACTTCAGGACCAAGTCTCTGCCTATGCTTAGACCTGTGCTCTCAAACTTCTTAACGCTACGCGACCGGCTAAGTAGACCGCGTCTTATTGTTTTATTAACCTTACTTTTGACCCCCACAGAGACCGCTGCTTATCGACATCAGCTACTATACTGTGCTACATAGTTCCTCCGAGATAAGTCTAGAATATAAATTTCATAGTATTATTGGTGTTTATTGCGACTATAATTTTGTTAATGCTCCAAGTTCAAAACTGTTGATTTCTTATGCATTGAGTATTGTTGAATAGGCCTAGGCCTGATATTGTTTTAAGTTAGCGTGATAACTAGCAGTTTTTATCTAATATTTCGTTTGAGTATAGCCTACGATCAAAATATTGTGACTCCTGTTGTCCTTCAGCGACTCAGTTGTTAAATAACTCGTACGTAGGATACAGTTTGAGTAGCAATGACTAAGAAAATAGTCAGACGCCTCAGAGTAAAAGTCCGTATTCGCTAGTTATTCATGATAATTACAATTATGGTGGATGCATACAACTGACTATTCATAATATTATGGTGAATGTATACAACTGACTATTCATAATATTATGGTGAATGTATACAACTGACTATTCATAATATTATGTTGGACGTATACAACTGACTATTCATAATATTATGTTGGACGTATACAACTGACTATTCATAGTATTTTTGGTGGACTGACTACTCAGTGACTATTCATAATATTATGGTGGCATACAACTCCGAACTTCTGCTCAGAGGCTCGATCCCTGTCGCTGCTGCCAGCCAACGATGCATTATTTCTTCTTCTCACTATTCAAAATGATGAAAGCATCTTTGCATTTGATTGAAGCTGACAACTGTGTATAATAATATTATGGTTAATAGGGTCATGACACACGATTCTGATCGACCGTGTGTTGTGTTCCGGAAGGGTTTAGACCAGCAACCCAATCTGACCACATCACATTTTGTAACATGATGTAAGAATTGTTTTGTAATAAATTAAGTATAGCAAGATCTAGATATTTATATAGCGCGTGGAGAATACAGCGCTGAAGCACTGACGTCGAGCAGGTTATGACAAGAAGAGACGAATATTATGGTAATCGTAATCGTAATCGCATCTCAAAACTTCCAAAGCGCCACTCGAAAGTCAAGCGCGGGGCAGAAGCTTATTCACGAGCACTGCGTTAAGTCAGAAGGGTTGTCCGTAAGAGTATTGGAAAGGAGGTCTGACTAGTCCGGTTGCCAGCTAGAGGATCAGAGGAGGCGGAAAGTGGAAACAGATACCAAAACGGGTGTCGTCTTTGTCGGGAATTGGAATGTGGAGAATCACAACTGCGATCAGAGTAAGAGGGTTCTTAGCCTACGAGGTGCGACTTTACATGGAATTTCGAATGGAAGGCTCGAGGTGTGATGAATGGAGAGCCTGCATGCATGGGGAAGGTGATGCATGTTAGTGATTCGTTGGTTAATGACGGTGGATGAAGTGAAAGTGAGCAGATAGTTCAGGAGGAAATAATTCAAGTGGCGTGGTCACGTGGTGGCTGCTGTGTTGGATATATTGGTCGGTTGGAAAACTTGAGATGAGTTGTGACCGGAGGTGCTATACATGTACTTTGGACCCACTTGATATCTACATTTGAATAATACTTTTCCTTAGTTTCGTTTAATCGGAGCAATTTCCGCTCGGATTGGACAATCAAATGGAGCATGAGTTAGGGCCTATAGTTGTCTGAAAATAATAGTCCTGCTCGATAACCTCTTTCACTCAGGAGAACGACTTTCCCATGCAAGTTACCAAAAAAGCCCCCGGTTCAAATATACGGCCACTGATAATATTGATAAAAGTAGGAATATATATATATATTAGATATATATATATATATATATACATGTCCTGTATCGGTTGAACAGCGTTCATAGACTTTACCCTGCAGCAGCAGCAGCAGCAGCAGCAGCAGCAGCAGCAGCAGCAGCAGCAACAGCAGCAGTCAACGACTCCACTGCTGCGTCATGACTGCTTCTCACGTCCACCGATAAGAAATGAAATATAGGCAACGCTCCCTGTTGAGCAATAAAATCGGACACGTGCAGTTGTTTACGTGCTCTGTAATAGACCTAGGGAAATACAGGCATGCACTTTAGACGTTGACGAAAGTTAGGGTCAATTGCTTACCGTTAATCATACTGCATACACAAGCCTACTGCATATATATATATATATAATATTTATATACATGTATATATACACATATAGGGGAGAGTGCACCAAGATGCCCATTAGGGTGTGTCTAAAAATTAAAATTTCGATGTTAATAACGACCAATATATTTTTGTGTTTCACCTTCAGAAATATAGTTATCTGCCAAATTAGATGAAAATCGGAATAGCTTTAGGACTTGCTCAAAGCACCGGAAGAATAGCCACTTAGGCGACATTGTGAAACATTGTAATTTTCACAGATCCAAGCAAATTTGAACACATAAACATCAGATATAAGGCAAAATCCAAATAAATACTGTAAGTTGTCATAGTTTATTCCTCTTAGGACATTTGAAAAATCTGACTTTACTTGACCATTGCAGAACAAATTGTTTCTCCCCCTTATTTCTGACCAGGACTTTATTGAAGGACTGGATAAAAGTCACCCTGCCAGATCATTCGTCACTCTTAGGTGGGGTCAGACATGATGACTCAAGTATGGATTCCCTTTGGGCTTCGTTGTTTCAGGTATACATATAGGCTAGATGAAATAGCACTTCACGTGAGACTAAGTTGCTGTCACAGAGAGTGACACTTCAAGTAAATGATTCCAAACTTTTTCAGAGTAGGATGGTCGAGATTATCCTCTCTGTGCTCTGACGTTGCTTATTGGTAAATTGATAACTGAAAACCCACAACTTGATCATGTAAATCGCATATGACATCCAACGCCCTCGGTGAAATGCACCTGGTTACCTGAACTTTAATCTCCAGCTTCAGATCTCAACCAACAAGAATCTGGCATGACAGTAGCTGTCACTGATTGGAGTAAGACGATGGCCAATAGTTTGGTAACATCCTTTTGCAATATACCATTATCGTCCTGTCCTGTCCTGTAACATCTGGCATAATCTTATCATTGAAGTGGAGAGTAAGGTGAAACTGTGGCTCAGAAGAATCTCTGCTGCCAGAACTGCAAGATCATCTCTCCCAATTAGAAAAGTGCAATTGGTACTCTCTCCTATAGGTTGCCATCCAGACTCTGATTCCTTGGTGTAGGCGTAAATTGGGTAGTACCTTACATCAGTGGCGTAGCCAAGAAATTCTGATGGGGGATTTGGGGTTTCTATGGCCTGGCCGGGTGCCCTTTCTGACACCAAACCAACAGTGTTGCAGTAAATAACAAGGGGATAAAGTAACAAAGAGAATAAAGTTAGAAAAACAATTGTTACTATAAACAATTGTTTTGTTTTTCTTATTTAAGTGGATAATTTTTTATTTATTTTCTAAGCCAATGGGGTGTTTTAACCCCCGAAACCCCATTGGCTACGCCACTGCCTTGCATGGGAACCTCTCCTTTGTGAAGACAGCTTTGCATATTCGAAGTAATATCAGTACTGCCTATCAACTAAATCTCAGCTTTTTGTAATAAATTTTGCATTGCACCTGCTATATAATACAAGAATGAAAAGCACCACACCACTTCCCGCCATTTGCAGCAAATGACCAGTGACAAAGACAACATTATACCAGTTACGACATGATCATGAATGTTTATTTGTTGGGAACTAGTCACTGAGAAGGGTTCTATAGCATGCAGCTCGCATGTATTGAAATAATAGATTGTAATGCTTGCAATGCAACCGAGTTCCTAACTTCAGCCCTCTTGAGCAAGTCCTAAATGCTCAGCTATCGAGATATAATTTCAGATATTCAGTTTACACATGATTTGGCACGATAATTTCACTTGGTCGTTAAAACATCTTTTACTTGAAAATTTCACATGTACCTTAAAAACACCCTAATGCCCATGCTAACGGAAATTGCACTTTTCTGTGTGGATTCCAAGAGAACGTTGACCCTTCAGGCACACTTTAAGCCCTGTGTCTTTCTTGCCTTTTCTGGTAGCCTAACTAATTTTTATACGGAGAAATGGGAAGCACCTCAGATGTCTGGGTTTTCTTTCTTCAATGTCTTGGTTTGGGCGAGGGTGAAATAAATTCAATAAACACTGGAAAATTTGTAGTTCAGAATCTTGATGAGTATAATTAAGGTGGTGTCATGGTATAGGCACCGATTTTGGGCCATTTGCCAATGGTATCCAAGACGTTCATGGGCTTCTTGTAATCCATAATTATGCTTCTTATGTATTCAAGACGCTCCTGGGCTTCTTGTAATTTTCTAGTCTCCTTCTCTTCTGACGCCATTTTATTTAACGACGTCAATGTTTACGATTTAGGTAAAACCTGCAAATGAACACAAAATAAACGATGACATCGCGATTTGGTGCTGCATAACGTTAAAGAGAAATTCAGGAAGATTCATAAATGTGTACTTGCAAAAAAGCAGTGAAAATATAGAAAATTGATTTTTCGCGTCAATATCCTAAATACTGAAACGTTGCCGCTAAGGAAAGTTTGCAAGATGTCGCTACATGCAATGAGACAACTAGAATACGAATATGTGTCTATCCACGAGTTTTAAAGGTGTGGGCGTCTTATACGTCCTGCATGGGCGTCTTGCGGCACTCTCCCCTACTACCGGTATGTATGCCTACTTCGATTGGGGAATGTTGCCAATAATTCATCAAGTCCTTTTCGACACTTATTATAAGAAAAAATTACGTTACATGGTCATTGCATAAAATAGGCAGCGATATAAGCCCTACAGTTTTACCCGTAGACCTATATAAAACAATTTCAATCCTTTTGGGGGAAAATTAAATATCACAAATAGACCCGAAATTTGAACAGTAGAAATTATATGAATATAAGAATTGCTAAGGTCAGACTTTATCAGCTGTATAATTCTTTACCATGTGTGTCAGAGGACCTACATGAATCAGTTTACTTTAATTGGAACTATATAATGGCTGAGTAGGTTTCATTGTGGCGGCTTTTGTTCAATGAAGAAATTTGGCAGATCATGCAATGAATCTTATAGCGCAACTTTTGCCATTATAAGCGCAAGACATCAATCGATAGACCGTCATAATATTAGGCTATATAAACCGTACTATCAAAAGTGATCCAGTGTTAAATTGATTAAATTTTCCGGAAACGTGAATAGGAAGTTCAGTTGGTCAGAGGAGGAGACAAGAAGGTATACAGTGATCATACTGATCAGGTGATGCTGCTTTGCATGTTGATTCACTTGAATCCGAAGAGTGAAGACCGATCTTCCTGTTAAGCTAGAAATGACCATAGCCTTAGCCTACTGTAGCCTACTGTAGTCTACACGATCTATAGAGATGATTTCTGTGTAGATCTGCAATTGTCTCATAGGCGGAGACCTGGGCCGAGAATTGGGGGGGACGGAAAGACGCGAGATTTTCCGAAAAATTTCTGACGACCGGCGAAATCTCGGAAAAATTCTTTTTTTCGCCGCCAAAAAAGTTGATGACCTTTTTTTTTTTTTTTTTTTTTTTTCTTTTAGTCATCCGCCCAAATCTCGACGAAATTTTTCTATTTTCGCCGCCAAAAAAAGTTGACGACCTTTTTTTTTTTTTTTTTTTTTTTTTAGTCATTCGCCCAAAATCTTGCAAAAATTTTTTTTCGCCGTCAAAAAAAGTCTTCGCGCTCAAACATTGGGGGGGACAAATGCATGGGCCGTCCCCCCAACACTTTTATTGGGGGGGACCGTCCCCCCCTGTCCCCCCCTAGGTCTCCGCCCATGAATTGTCTCATGACTCATATAGTTCTATTACAGGTTTCGTTCAATGCAGTGCAAAATATGTACGTAATCAGTCAGAACTTTTAACAAACTCAAATGTTTAGCAAGCAGTGCATAATATTTTGTTCACACAGTAGAGTGAGTAGACCAACGCATTTCAACGGAGGTCTGGCTGTAAAGCAACGACCTGCAGTTGACACCCAATGCTGCCGTAGCGGCGCTCCAGCGCTCAATCGCCATACGACGTCGGGTAACGGATGAAGTTGTGTTCCAAGAGGGGAAATGACACAGAAGAAGCAGTGTGTGTTTGTGTGTGTGCGTGCGTGTGTGTGTGTGTGTGTGTGTGTGTGGGAGGGGGTTGCGGACTTGAGTGTGTAGGGCTGTAGGCTATGGCGTTTGAAGAAGCCGAAACGATCGTTGTAAAACGTTGTTCTACACCGTGAGGCATAAAAAACAAAGCCCCTAGAAAAATTGTTATAATTTTAACAATATTCAAACAATGTCAATGAAACTCAGGAAATTTGTAGCTAAATAGAAGTCAGTGTAAACAGATTTTCAGTTTGTACTCAAACTGTCCGCCTTTAGCTTCTATATACGCATGCGCGAATTCGCCTGCGCCATTCACGCACCGCCGAGTCAATAATTCGCTGGTCAAGATCGTTCCAAGCTTTCACGATTCGCTTACGAAGATCTTCAAGACTTCAACATCACGGACTTTTGTTTTGTACACCGTTTCCTTCATGGATCCCCATGTTTTATAATCGACGGGATTCAGATCCGGGCTGTTGGTACGCTCGTCTAACTTCGCGGCCTAAACTATATAGTTGCATATTATCCTAATTAACATAACATAACATAACATAACATGGGTTTTAAGTGGTTCAGAAGACACTGGGTCTGTGTTAGAACCACTGCAAATTAACCTGGAACATCTAGTAGCCCAATTTTCCTAGTTTCCTTTTAAATGCTGAGACCGTGTCCACCGACACAGTGCTGTCATCCAAGCCATTCCACATGTCTACAACTCTAGCACTAAAGAATTTCTGTCCCAATGTTCCTCTTGGCTTCTTAAACAATTTGTACCTATGACCCCGATCGAGTTGCTTTGTTTGGTGCTAACTCAAAGAATTTCTCCCAACCTAGTGCTTCCTTTCCAGTAATGATCTTATATGCTTCAATTAGGTCTCCCCTGCTTCTCCGTCTCTCCAGTGTTGTTAGCCCACACCTCTCCAACCTCTCTTCATAGCTCAAATCTTTGTAGCCCCAAATCATCTTCGTAGCTCTTCTTTGCACTTTCTCCAATTTTTCAATGTCCTGTTTCAGGTATGGGTTCCATGCCTGAATGCAGTATTCCAATTTAACCTAAAAAGATTGGTTCGATGAAAAGAGAAGTTTCTATTATCTGTATTTCTATAATCTATGCTGAGTCGATATGTGGGTACTGTCATTGAATATTGACTAGGCCTAAGCCATAAAGACGCCTGCAAACATCTGTGATGGAGAGGTCACATATAATTACACAGAACAGAGGAAAGACTTCTCCTGCCAGCATGTCTCGGACCCATATGCATGGCTTTGTGCACATCTCATTTAGTGATAATGTGTCCTAAATAGGGTCCTACCTGTGGTATCACGACACTTAATACCGTGACACTTAATACCACGACAGTTAATACCGGACAGTTAATCCCGGCGACATTTAATCCCGCGTCATTGGGTAGGCGTATACGTACCTCTGCATTCAGGTTTTCTGTTGTACATCTGTACATAAAGCGGATAAACGAATACAAACGTACATGTACAATCATTATAAAGGATTTTAAAACGGCTATATGCGATATTTATGATAAGGAAAAACTGTCAGTGACGCGGAGTCGAATTTCGGTAACATAATATAGGCCTAAATATATAAACATAAATTTTTAACGCGCGCAAGGTCACACCGAAATGTGAACCTGAGGCGCGGATAGTCAGTCGCCAGAGGAAGTTGCAGTTAGAGATCCATGTGCTTGAAAGCCAAGGAGAAGTAGTAAGTTTTTAGCCGCTTTTTAAAGGAAGGAAGTGAAATTGAACTTCGAAGAGAGAGCGGAAGCCGATTCCATTCCCTGGGTTCAGAGGCATGGAATGCACGCAAGCCCATAACTGTTTTGCATCGAGGTTCAGATAAAAGACTTGTACCCGATGAACGCAAGCAACGAGGAGGAATGTAAGGAGTTAGTAGTGACTGAAGGTAGGAAGGTGCGTTGGTGCTGAGAGATTTGTAGGTCAGACATGCCAATTTGAATTTTATCCTGTACTGAACAGGAAGCAAGTGCAGCTGATGGAATAGGACTGAGGAACTAGTTTGTATTGGGACGCGCAGCACAACACGGGCTAAGGAGTGTATAATAGTGGAAGAATTTTAGGAAAATCGACTCAACAAATTATGACAAGTTAGAGACTTGGCAGAGTTGTTAAGTGCACCCCACTGACGAAAATACCAAAAGTCCCCATAAATCCGAGCTGTGCTCGAGCCGCCATCTTGGAAAATGGCGGCCTAAATTCGGTGTTTTGACAATAACTCCAGAACCATCACAGCTACAAAGAAATATAAAATAGCAAAATTGATCCCCATTAAAAGACAAAGAAGTTTTGTGTATAACATTTCTTTCTAGGAATACAAATCAAAATGCTACATGGGATAAACTAGTCATTATAATTGTATTTCAATGCGATAGGCCTATACTAATTTTTATGGCGGGAAAAACAAATACTGTGCTGCGAATGGCAATTTAAGATCAAATTTATATCAATATCTAGGCCAGGCTGATGTAACTTAGTTCTCAGTCATCTGATGGCATCTCAACCAGGGAGTTAGCACGGGTAATTCCTTTGCATCCCCCCCCCCACACATCGCTGAGCACAGCAAACCAGACCGTACACACTTGTATCGCTTGGTGCAAACTAGGCTTGCAGTTGCACGAAATTAGGTTGAGAAGTTCTTCTGGAGCTGCTTCTTTGCTGGTAGGGATGTAGGGATAGGTTTAAGTGATCCACCTATCATGGACCAGCTCGGATTTATGGGGATTTTTGGTATTTTCGTCAGTGGGGTGTACTTAACAACTCTGCCAAGTCTCTAACTTGTAATAATTTGTTGACTCGATTGATGATTTTTCAGCTAAAATTCTTCTACTATAAGGATAGTTAGACAAACTGTGATGCATCGTAATTCACTATAGAATCGTATAATTTGTGTCTCTTCTTATTAAATGACGGAAAAGATATAGCAGAAAATCTATGTGGGGGTATCCACCCCTGGTAGGCCTACTTCTTGTAGGCTATATTGGGCATCACTTTTGAACGGTGTGAGATATCATCTCACAATGTACCCAAAAATGTGTGCAAATGAACAACCTAAAGTTACCTAAAAGGTCAAATTTTTATTCATACGGAAAAAGTTTGAGATGGAAAAAACCTAGGGGGTTGATACCACCACACCCCTTGGTAGCCCGAGGGTTAAGATTGCTATTTTACTGTCGTGCGTGGTATTAAGTGTCGCGGTATGAAACGTCGCGTGATAATATGTCGGTGGGATTAACTGTCGCGGAATTAAATGTCGCCGAGATTAAGGGTCGCGGGATTAATTGGTCGCGGAATGCAGTACATGTGGCGGGATTAAGTGTCATGGAACCCTCCCTGCATGTACACAGGTATAGGCCTACGTTGACAGAGAGCTCAATGGCGACGTCATCATCTGAACTTGTTACACGCAGTTAATTAGAAACACATCTAGCGCCTTAAACATGAAATCCAGTCGAACTGGAGATTGCAGTCTGCACTCCACAGTCCGCATGCTTCTGCTTGTACAGTTAGAGTTCTCTTTCCAAACGCAGCACTATACATGTAGCAACGCCGGTGGCACTGCAAGGTCAACAGAATATTAGAGGTTATCCGTCGATCAGTGTGCGGACAGGAGGGAGGGTTAGGCTTACTTCGAGGAGGAGGAGGAGGAGGAGGAGGTGGAGGAGGAGGGAAGGGTAGAGCGAAGTATGTGGATGACTGTGGATGCGAGGATGATGAAAGGATGGTAGTTCTTGCGGACGTCCTTCATGATCTACCTCTATCCCTTGATGACCGTACTTTGAAATATGTCACATAGCAGCTTTTCCACTTGCACGGTTCCAATACTATCCTGGAAAAAGAGTTGGCTGATGACGTGGCTTGGAACCATCTTCAGAGAAGGCATCAGCAGCAGCAGCTTTCCGAATCGAGTCGGTTGTAGACTGTAGTGGATGCGCATGTACTCACTGATCAGCACCTGAACCTGATCCTGCAGAAGCTCAACCAGACCAGCGTTCGCCAATCCCACGGCTTCTGTCGACAACCATACAACAATTACAGACCAAGACAAGTTGTCCATTAACTATGTATGTATGTATGTATGCATGTAGGTATTTATGTATGTATGTATTTATGACATACATACATACATACATACATACATACATACATACATACATACATACATACATACATACATACATACATACATACATACATACATACCTACCTACCTACATACATGCATACATACATACATACATACATACTTACATTGTATGTATGTATGTATGTATGTATGTATGTATGTATGTATGTATGTACATACGTACGTACGTATGTATGTAATATGTATGTAAGTTTCGACTGTGCGCTAAGAGAACATCATCATAGAAGTTATTGAAAGGAATTAGGTATACTATAGGCAAGATTGGATTTTGAGGGGAAAGTCAGAATGAAGACAGGAGATACGAGAAAGGTGCAAGGCAAAGCTACACGGAGAGGAAGGAAGAAGAAAGAAAAGCAGTAGATATATATATATATATATATATAAGCTATATACATGTATATGGATGGAAGGATGAAATAAGGAAGAGCTGTGGAAAGAAACAAGAGAAGAAAGAAATACGGAGGAAGAAGGATGGTAGGTGTGAGGAGGGGATGAGAATTCAGACCTGGGCGGAAGAGAAGCAGTGCCTTGAGGAAAGTATATTCGTTGACATCGAGATTCAGTTGTCGCACTTTGCCGATCAGATCCCAGATGACGGTGGCGTAGTAATGCTGAGTGGCGACGACGGCTGCGGCGGTCGATGATTGACAGGTCAGCTTAGTCTCCGTTGCTCCTACACCACCACCACCAGCACTGGCACCGGTGCTGACACCTGGCGGAGGCGGTGGCGGTGGCGGTGGCGAGAGGCAGGTCAGCATCTGGTGCCAGTCTATCGGTCCGTTCCACTGAGCAAGACTGACCAGGAACAACTCCTTCCACGCATGCTCCAATAAAATTATCTGACAATAACAACAAACAGTGCAGACGCCGTTACCTAATATGCATATAATACATTTACATGGGCGGATCCAGGGAGTGTCAATCCGCCCATGCCCCCCTCCATTCAGAATGCATGGCCCCCATTAGATTTCAGCAAGCTTTCAACTAATGCAGTTGGAAAAGGTGAGAGAGAAAAAGTACAACATCAGGTGTCCAAATATCTTAGCAATGGTATCTTCAAGACATTTTCAACTCGATGACTTTAAAAAGGTCATCAGTTTTTTCAGCCAAAGATCAACGAAATTTTTCCAACCCAAGGCCAAAAATTTCTTTATCCACCCCTGTATATAGGCCTATATAATAAACAATTGCATAATATATATATGTGGAAGTTTTAATAGCAGCCCGCATAACGTATGCGATTGAATCACGGAATGTCTTGCATCATCAAAACACTAAAATCTTTTCGACGGCAGAAGCTGCAATTTTATTGTTTCCCACTGTGTTTTTGGCTTGTCTACGCATGAACTGACAAGTAAATTTTTAACATTTTTTACAGACAATATTTTTTATAGGCCTAGGCCTATATGCTGTATTTTTTAATCACCCTGATTAGTCTCATTTTGTTAGTATGACAGTTCAAACATGGTAAAGTTCAAACGAGTTTAGAATAATTCTTTGACTGTAATATTATAGCAATGCTGAGCATGCACGTAAAATATGATAAAGACATTTCTATTGGCTTCCTGTTCACTCTGTACAGCCAAGAATTTCTTTGCAATTGTGATCGTAGTCTATGAAATGTTGATTTGTTGCGATCAACAATAATAATTATTATTATGCTTAATATCAGAATCCATGCGACGAACTGCGTTGGTTTATCAGTCACTCATAATATAACACATAGGTTTACATATATTATAACAATGATTGTGTAATGTCGTCCTTAAACCGTAAGAATCATTCCTCCTTGTTCTGATGATTTAGTCATCATTGATCAAACTGATAACTCTTAACTGGTTGCATTTGAACCTATGACTGATGACTGATGGTGAACGAGTTTTTCCGGTTGCAGAACCAGGATTTTGAAACTCTTCGTCTGTCTTTTCATGCATTTGACATCGGCCTTATAGAAATAATTGCTAATTGCAATGTAAATTTAGAGCAAAGCGACCATAGACTATAATACAGTATAATTATGGCAACTTTGCGACCACTGACCTCAACACAGACATTCCCGAATAAAAGGGTCTACTAATAATAATCAACCACTTAGCGCCCATGGTGGATGATTAACAATTCAACTACTAAAATAAACGAACGTTACTTTCAATGTGCTTGTGATGATAGATCTATGACCAATGCCATCGACAACAACAACATTGACAAGAAGAGCAACAATAGCAAAGAACAATGTCAAAATATTATAGCACATGCACACGTTGTTCTGTTGATGTGTCTGTGTGTGCGTACCTGGTCGTGTGTGTTGAGGGCAACGAATGATGGGATCTGTTGAACCCAGTTGATGATGCCGAACAGCATCCTCGCTGCCAACTCCTGAACAGACTCTCTGCAGTAGACGAACGGACTTCGTCGCAGCGTGGCAGCAGCTGCAGCAGCCGCAGCAGCAGCCGCAGCTGCCGTCATGCCAGTGAGGAATCGAAATGGAAGAGGAGGAACGTCAAAGAACGATGATGACGACGAAGCCATCATCTGGTGTGGTAGCATCAATGCCTTCGTCATCGTCATTGTCTTGTCCTCTCTGTCTCGCTGCTGGTGCTGCTGCTGCTGGTGGTGCTGCTGGTGCTGGTGTTGTATCATCAGCAGTGTCTCGATGTTCAGACTTCCAACAGACGATGGCGATAGGCAAGAGGAGAAGCAGGAGGAGGACGACGACGAGGAGGAGGAGGAGGTGGTGGAGTTGGAAGAGGAAGCGGATGAGATGGATGATGAGGAGCAGTGCATGGCATGTGGATGCTTTGGCTGCTTCTTGAAATCTCTGCAGCCTCCCACAGCAGATGCATCGCTGCATCTGACAGAGGTCAGTCGGAGGTCGATGGGAGTGTCTCTCGCTAGTGCTTGTCCTGCTGCTGCTGCTGTCGTTGGACAGGTGGCGCCACCGTCGATCGTCATCTGCACAGACGACGACGACGACGACAGGGATCCAGCGTGTGGTGCCATGGCTGCACCTGAGCTGCATGCGATGGCCAAAGATGGCGAGCAGGATGATGGTGATGAGGAGGAGCAGGCAGTTGCCGTCGGGCCTCCGCCGCCACCGCCCCCGCCGCCGTGCATGGGTGCAGGACGAAACTTGGGTCGTCTCGGACCCCTCTCATGTTGAACAGCTAGAAGAAAAGAAGACAAAATATGTCGAATGAACGTCACTTCAGACCCACCGACCCACCGACCGACCCACCGACCGACCCACCGACCCACAGACCCAGGGACCGACCCACCGACCGACCCACAGACCCATCGACCCATCAACCGACCGACCGACCCACCGACCGACCCACCGACCGACCCACCGACCGACCCACCGACCCACAGACCGACCGACCGACCCAGGGACCGACCCACAGACCCATCGACCCATCAACCGACCCACCGATCCACCGACCTTGTCATGGAATCTTAGAAACATCTCTTGGAGATGAAGAAGACGAGATTAGACGATCTTTATCAATTGCATTGACTAATTATTATTACTCTACAATAGTCTACATATTAATAATATCTATATCTATAAGAAAGGACTTGGCTATGTTTGTTTGTATGTTTGTATGTATGTATATTTGTCCAGAATGCACGCTCACAGTTTTTGAGCTTTTCACTCCAAACCTTCACTAATGTGTAGGTCTCGGCACGAGACGCAAAGGCGAGGGGTTGGCGATTCTCTACCACCATGGTGGCCAGGGTGGGGGCGAAACCCCCCAATTTTTTCTCTCCAAAAAACGCAGCTTTTGGTTTGAATTTTTTCCTAGATAGAGGTCCATCAGAACCCCCCCGGATCAGTGGTTGGCAAATCTCTGCCACCAGGGGGGGCCAGGGTGCGGGGGGTCAAAAACACTGATTTTCGTTATAAATTTTCATTCGCTTGCCACGTATAAAAGGAGTAATTTTAACCGTTTTAAAGGTGTCTAAATTCAGCTCTTTTGCCAGGACGGATTTCACAAGTCGCTTACCGGAAGATGCGGGGTGAGGGAGGGTGGGATGGTAGGGGGGTTAAAGGGGGTAGAGTTGGGGGTTGACAGGGAAGGGTGTCGAGGGGTGGGATGGAGGGGTAGGGGAGGGGGTGTGGTGGAGGTGGAAGGGTGGGATGGGGATGAGGGGTGGGAGTGGGATGGCGTGGGGGGTCGAGTGGTGAGGTTTGGGGGTAGGGGTGGGTGAGTGGGGTGGGGTGGATGGGGTGGATGGGGTTGGGGTGAAGGGTGGGGTGAATGGGGTGGGGGTGGATGGGGTGGGATGGGAGTGGGAGGGGTGGGGTGGGGTGGGGTGGAGGGGTGGGGTGGGGGTGGGAGGGGTTGGGTGGAGGGGTGGGTGGGGGTGGGATGGTGGGATGGGGGTGGAAATTTTCGTGAGACCCAAATTTCTCGGGTCGCGTACCGGTAGAGGTCGGATTGTGGTAGGGTGGGGTTGTGGCCGTAGCAGATCGAATCCTAAATTTCCCGTGCAACGCCGGGTACCCCAGCTAGTACATCTATATAAATAAAGAGAAGATTCCGTCTGTCTGTTTGTCCGGGATGCATTTCGATAGTTTTTGAGCTTTTCACTCCAAACCTTCATTGCTATGTCCGTCTCGGCATGAGACACCCAGTGGAGGGGCTCGCGAATCTCTGCCACCATAGGGGCCAGGGTGGTGGGAGAAATTTTTTCCGGAAACCCAAATTTCACGGGTGGCGTACCGGTAGAGGTCGGAGTGTGGTGGGGTGTTGTGGGAGGGTGGGGTTGTGGCAGGTAGCGGTCGAATCCTAAATTTCCCGGGCAACGCCGGGTACCACAGCTAGTCTTTCAATATATTAGACCCACTCTATAATTATATGTAGCCTTTAATATATACGCCATATATATGATATGAACACATAAATATAACGACTTGATGTACATATTGTTTAGGTCAGTCAATTAAATGAATTTATGAACTGACAGACAACACAACATGTGCTGTCGGGTTAAAGCAGAAGAAACTTGGAATAAGAAGGAACGAGTGAGAATGAACATTTAAATTCAATGTCTTCGAAGGTGACGTAGCTTGTGTTGTATGCTACATGTATAATATGTACATGAAATGGCGGAGAAATGTAATTGACCGTGAATATGGACAGACGATGTCTTCAGTCTATCAGTCACCTGATCTGATTGACACAGGACCGCAGTCACTGTATAGGGTGGGGGGGATGGAGCGGCCCTCCTGCAGCTTAGAGTCATTGAATAGAAGTGACGCTGTAGTAACTATACAGCAGCAGCAGCAGCAGCAGCAGCAGCAGCAGCAGCACTGCAGTGTGTGTGTAGACGCAGTAAAGGACCTGTCTTGTTGAGAATCAATCAAACCACTTAAATCCATTATAGTCTGTTCTGCCTCCTCCTCCTCCTTCACGTTCATCCATACTTTGCAGTCTAACCAACCGATATGATACGCATGGGGTGGGGTGGGGGTGGGATGGGGTGGGGTGCATGTATGTTGTCCATGTTGTCTAGTCAACATTTAACTAGAAATCAGCCGCGATGGCTGCTGCTGCAGAAGAAGAGAAGAGATGACGATGGTAAAGAGATGACGATGTATGCATGTATGTATGTATGTATGTATGCATGTGTGGTCGACGATGCGTGCGCAGTTTCCGTCGCTGTCCACTTCTCGCGCATTACGATCATTTCCGCGGCGTTGAATGATGCGAAGGTGGGGTCAACTGTGGGTCAATGAAGAAGGAAACGCCGTTTGATGGGTGGAAGGAGGCAACGAGGAGGACGGAGAGAAGAGGAAGGAGGAGAAGAAGGAGAAGGAAGAGGACGAGGAGGAGAATGAGGAGAAGGAGGAGGAGATGGTTGAGGAGAATGAGGAGAAGAAAGAGGACGAGGAGGAGAATGATGATGAGGAGGAGGAGGACAAGGAAGAAAAAGAAGAGGAGGAAGAGAAGGAGGAGGAAGAGGAGTAAGAGGAAGAGGAGGAGGAAGAGGAGTAGAGGAGGAGGAAGAGGAGGAGGCGACTGAAGCCGGATATCTGATCGACAAGTGAGAACACAACGACGACGACGATGACGACGACGACGACAAAGACGATGTCGAAGGACGACACCTTGAATTAAATGTATACTGCTGGCGGTGGAGGTGGTGGGGTGGAGCAGTGGTGGGGTGGAGTAGTGGTGGGGTGGGTGGGGTGGGAAGGTGGCGTGCGTCGGGTCTCTATAGAGGCGACATATCGATGTGGTCGTCATTCAGACACTGCAGGACGATGCAACGATGAATGGCACGACGTCGTCATGGATTGACTCCAGACACATGACGATGGCGCCGTCGTCGTCGTCGTCGTCTTTCCAGCAGATAGCAGAAGGAGGAGGCTAGAGGAGGCAAGAGGCGCAGGAGGAGGTAGGAGGGGCAGGGAGGCAGAAGGAGATAGGAGGATGAGGAGGCAGCGTGATCATGTCTATGCCGCCGCCGTCGCCCTCCGCTGCTGCCGTGTGTCCCATGAACCCCCTTCTTCCTCTCCTATTCTTCTTCTTCTCCTTCTACTTCTTCCTCTTCTTCCTCCTCCTCCTCCTCCTCTTTACCCTCGTCTTCTTATTCTTCCATCTTCTTCTTTTTCTCCTCCTTCTCCTCCTCCTCCTCCTCCTCCTCCTCTTTACCCTCGTCTTCTTATTCTTCCATCTTCTTCTTTTCCTCCTCCTTCTCCTCCTCCTCCTCCTCCTCCTCCTCTTCTTCTTCTTCTTATTCTTCCATCTTCTTCTTTTCCTCCTCCTCCTTCTCCTCCTCCTCCTCTTCTTCTTCTTCTTCTTCTTCTTTTTCTTCTTCTTCTTCTTCCATCTTCTTCTCCTCCTCCTCCTCCTCTTCTTCTTCTTTTTCTTCTTCTTCTTCTTCTTCTTCCGTCAATTGATGTTGCTGACTGTCATCGTCCCTGTCTACATGTCTTGGGTTCGAAGGCAACTGATAGACAGCAACGAGAGACAGAGACAATGGCCGCCGATGCCAGCGCCACCGCCTGCTATCTATCTATGGATCATGCATTGTTGATATTTCCTTGTCTGCTGATGGGATCTAGTCACATGGACAGCCATTCACCCATTCACCCATCGTCGTCGTCGTCGTCGTCGTCGTCGTCGTCGTCTCTCTGTCTAAAAGCTACGCTCGATACGAAACATCGATCTGGTGACTTTGACCAACGACGCCTCAACGACACACACACACACACACACACACACACACACACACACACACACACACACACACACACACACACACACACACACACACACACACACACACACACACACACACACACACACACACTCTCTCTCTCTCTCTTCATGTATATATTATATATTTTATATGGCGCAATATCGATCTCCTCCGTTTGTCGTTTATCAGCCCTACATACACCTCCCTTCCCTCCCGATCCCCTCCCTCCGTATCCCCATCCCTTTCGATCCCTTCCCCTCCGATCCCCTCCCTCCCTCTCCTTCCCATCTTCTATACCTTACTTTCTCGTCTCTTCTTTTCCTCCTTCGCGAGTCGACAACTTCTCTCGACAGATACTTTATAGCTCTCTATTACTTACACACACCTATATAGCCTAATTATTATGCACGGCCAAATATACAGCATACTTATATACTGTAAATTATATAGACCATATACATACATAATTATTCTATTCTATTCTATTCTATTTTGGGATTTATAAAGCGCCTCTCACAGTACAACCTAATCAGAGGCGCTCCCATGCAGTGCGAAGAACTCCTGGAAAAAGAAAAGTCTTAAGACAACGGGCAGAAAAGTAAAGCCTTCAGATAAAATCTGGGAACGAATAATAGGAGGAACGCCATTCCACAGTAAAGGGCAGACAGAGGCAAAGGCGCGATGTTGGGTTGTGGCAGTCCGAGATCGTGGTACAAGAAGATCGTGACGGTCTAAAGAGCGGAGAGGACGTCCAACGGTAGCAGAGAAAGGCTTCCTAATAAGATCACAAAGGTAGCGAGGCGCTTGACCCAAAAACATCAGATTCTTATAGGTAAGAAAAAGAATTTTATATTGAATCCGGGCAGTCAAAGGAAGCCAGTGAAGGTGCTCAGTCATGAAAGTCGAAATGTGAGAGAAACGAGGAAGGCGGGCAATCAAACGTGCAGATGCATTAAGTACCGATTGAAGAGGAGCCAGGCCAGGTGGAGTTTAGGTAGGCCAATGAGTAACGAGTTACAATAGTCAATGCGGGAACAGATGAAGGCATGGACCATAGAAGAAAAAATCGATGAAGAGACAGATAATGGCACGTAAACGTCGCAGATGATAGAAATTGGACCGAGAAATATTAGAAATATGTGTAGAGAAGGAAAGAGTATTGTCAATAGTAACACCCAGGTCACGGACATTTGTCACAAAAGTAAATTGAGGAAAGTGCTTGGCAAGTAAAACGTAATCAAGCTTGTTAAGCTGTTGACGGGTGCCCAACCAGATCAACTGAGTCTTGGAAGAGTTGAGCGAAAGACGATTTGAGGACATCCAACAATTGAGATCAGTTCATGTCTACATGTATATCTATCACATTGAAGAAGCACGAAAAAGGCATTTTTATGTCTTTTCTATGCGCCACTATCTCG
This sequence comes from Lumbricus terrestris, assembly GCA_949752735.1. NCBI lineage: Eukaryota > Metazoa > Annelida > Clitellata > Crassiclitellata > Lumbricidae > Lumbricus > Lumbricus terrestris. Next base: position 26,017,697 of record OX457045.1, on the reverse strand, counting down.
AACAGATATATATATATATATATATATATATATATATATATATATATATATATATATAGCACATGGAATAGCAGGAATACAAAAACTTACAGAATAGTGAGCTCATCGATATACACACGCGTAGGGTCTATATAAATAGTCTGTATAGTTATGCATACACATATATACACATTACACACATATGAAATTATGCATGTATACTTGTATAGGCCTGTAAACAGCAGCTATCTATTCCCTGTGTATGCTATAATTGCTATATGTTAGAGATGACTTCAAGCGGAAGTTGGTCTGTCTCTGGCTTCGTAAGCTATAATTATCAAACTAAGGCAAAAGCCAAACGTGTTGAAATATACGGCATTTTCTCTTTCTCCGAACCCTATATATATATATATATATATATATATATATATATATATATATATATATATTATATAGCATTACAGTTTATAGTCTGATAAGTGACAACTGCATGTACATGTACATGTATAATTGTATATATCTCTAGCCCATCTTCTGCATTTGCCCATAGACTGCGAACATTGGTCGCCATGATTAGCTGGACATTGAAGTTGCAGCCGTTGTGGCCATCATTATACCGGGTGGCGCATAAAAAACGTTCCCAAACTTTGGTAACCTGGCAAAGATCTAATTTCAGAGCTATCAAATATTAATTTATACCAAAATGTTAAGCAATCATTTCTGTACACACGTGTCACATTTCAAGAGAGTACCTTTATTATGTCACATCCTGCGGCAGGATTATGACGTCATACCTGCTTAAGAATTTTGCACAAACCTACGTTAAAAACGTTCCCAAACTTTGTTAACCTGGCAATTAAACAATTTTAAAGATAAACCAAGTCATAGTACATCAAACTAATCATTATTCATATTTGTACAACACAGCCAAATTTGAGCCCAAAATACTCAACCGTTTGAGAGAAATTGTTGTTAGAACGGTATGACCCATGGCCAAAATTTTGCACAGTTGTTTTATGATGATGTTTTACGCGAGCAAATATTTAATTGATCCTCCACCTTCTCGTGTAGGCCTAACGACCCTTAAACGCTGTTTCCACTGTCCTATTGACTTCTGTATTTGTGTGTCGTCTAATAGAGACCATAATATTTTTAATTCAATGACCTGCTTAAATTCGTCAGTTTTTAGAAACGGGTTTCTGCGACCAGCATACACAAGCTCCTTTAGGGCGTTTCATAGTGTGGGCCTACATGTACATAGTAGTCCAGAGGATGTAGATCGGGGGAGATTGGTGGCCAGGCATCATTGTGGATAAAATCAGAGGTGATTGCTTGAAGAAATTTCTGAGCCAATCTGCAACGATGTGAAGGAGCACGGTCTTGTTGAAAGATGCAATTGTCGTCAGGATTGAGTCTAGGCCTGCGACATTCGGGAATGAGCTTATCGCGTAACAAGCCGACGTAATGCTCTCCATTGAGTTTTGTTTTCTCAGTATCAATCTGTTTTACCGTGCATCGAAACTCCAGCAGATAAGCTTACCATTAAATATTTGAGAGAAACGACTAGTCTCATGATAAAGTCTTACTGGCGCAATTGAAGACTTTCGTTCACGGCGAAATAAATGACGTAGGTTTGTGCAAAATTCTTAAGCAGGTATGACGTCATAATCCTGCCGCAGGATGTGACATAATGAAGGTACTCTCTTGAAATGTGACACGTGTGTACAGAAATGATTGCTTAACATTTTGGTATAAATTAATATTTGATAGCTCTGAAATTAGATCTTTGCCAGGTTATCAAAGTTTGGGAACGTTTTTTATGCGCCACCCGGTATATATATATAAGTAACATATATATACTTGTAGGCCTCTACTAAAGGTTGAAAGATTGATAGATTGAGATAGATTGCAACGCTGCAGCAATTGCTTCTAAGACGTCAGGCCTTTAAAGCTGCAGTCTCATTCAGTCAATACAGGAATGATCTTATATGGCATGCAGCCAATGTGGTTAGACCAGTAATGTTAATTTACGAGCGACAGCCTTAGACATCATGGAAGAGGTGACCAGGTTCCTGGACAATGGTGACGTTCAGGTATCAGAATCTCATATGATCAGCGACTGCAGCTGTGTATCTTGTATCTTGTATATTGTATCTTGTATCTTGTGGTGATGCTTTCGTCGAGTCTTCACACTGGGCATTTCTGCTACTGGATTGCGGCGCCGCTATAGATATAGCAGTAGAGCAGTATAGACTTAGTATCTAGTAAGTAGACTTGCAATAGTTATTATAGTCTAACGACGACGCTGTGTGATAAGAAAGATCAATAACGCCGACCTCCTCCTCCTCCTCCTCCTCATCTCCTCTGCCTCCTCCGCCTGCTCTGCCTCCTCCTCCTCCGCCTTCTCCTCCTCCTCCTCCTCCTCATCTCCTCTGCCTCCTCCGCCTGCTCTGCCTCCTCCTCCTTCGCCTTCTCCTCCTCCTCCTCCTCCTCCTCCTCCACATCTCCTCTGCCTCCTCCTCCTCCGCCTTCTCCTCCTCCTTTGCCTTCTCCTCCTCCTCCGCCTTCTCCTCCTCCTTTGCCTTCTCCTCCTCCTCCGCCTTCTCCTCCTCCTTCGCCTTCTCCTCCTCCCCCCTCCCCTTTCTCCAGACGTTGGACTGGCACTCAAGCAGTGGCTCGGCGTCTCTCTAAAGTCTAAACCAGTGTCTCGCAAACTTTTTTAACTCCCGGCACACTCAGCAGATAAATTTTGTATCGCGGCACACCAATTAAAATTTATTACAATTGCAAAGCCAACGGCAATAATTACAGTTTGTCATATTTTTAGCTTGTCATTTTAGTCTAGCTCTAGCAATAGCGAAACTAGAGCACATTGTTCATTGAATAATCATCACTAATGCGACGAATGAGCTTGTTTACGAGAGCATATTAACTCAAGACGCGATTCGATAGCTGATAAGCAGACACGCATTTCATCATTCACCATCTGTAGTCGCTCTCGTTTTTTCGATTTCATTTCTGTTAGAACAGAATATCCAACTTCGCAGAGGTAAGACGATCCAAACGGCAGCAAACACTTGATTGCTTTCGTGCTCAAGTCTGGATATTGGCTAAGAATTGAGATCCAAAAGGCTGACAACTCTTGATCAGCGAAAGAGCCTCTGTGAACCAGATCGTTCTTAAGATCGATGAGACTCTCTTCTTCAGCCATCGTTAGACCGGTACATTCGTGATTTACGAATGGATTGATGACCCATTCATACTCTTTTGTCTCCAGTGAAGGAAAGTATTTGGCGAATGCTAACGCGATATTTTCCAGCGTCTCTCTAATTTTTCCAATTAGCATGCTCTTGTGTGGAGAAGCATCGATACCTGGAAAACAGTCAAGGTGTGAATTGCTTGTATTCTTAATCCACAGTTGTAACTTTTCGGTGAATGCCTTAAGTTTCCCTGTGATTGTGATCATGTTTTCTTTTGCGCCTTGAAGACTCAAATTTAAGGTGTTCAACCTTTCGAAAAGGTCGTTGAGGAATGTCACTTCAAGCCACCAAATTTCGTCGTGAAGAAATTCAAAACCAGAAGTCACAGTATCAGTAGGCCTAATAAAGGAAACGATTTCAGTTCGCAGAACGAGAACACGTGCGAGCACTTTTCCTTTCGAAAGCCACCGTACGTCTGTATGATATAGCAGACACTTGAACGCAGAACGAGTTAATATGTAGTCTATGTTTGTATCTCCATAATAATGACGTCGAGAAGAGTAAATAACATAGAGTAGAATCAGTAGAACAACGTCACTAGAGTTTTTACTTTGATCAATTGACATCGAATAACTGAGGAGAAACTATTCTTAAACATAAAAACATTGGGAAGCCGAAAATTGTATTTATCATATTTATGAAATAATTTCTTCTAAAGTCAATTAAAAGACTACAAATTTTAGGTTTCTCTCGCGGCACACCTGAAATCTCACGCGGCACACTAGTGTGCCGCGGCACACAGTTTGCGATACACTGGTCTAAACCAATCCATCGGTGTAATGCGATGCTGATCAGTTCATGCGGTGAGAGTCGCAAACCTAAGCTTATATTATGTATATTATTTATTATGTATATTCGTTCATAAATATAACTTTATATATGCTGTTGAGTTCACAGGCCGTCTACGAGGTATGATTATAAAGATAAGGTCCCAATTTGATAAAATAACGTCGATTTATTCAAGAGAGCAATTATGTACAGCAAAATTAACAACGTTACCGTCTAGTAGATACGAATTCGAACAGACCAGAGGACTCAGTACGGACGACAGCACAGCAGACAACGGCTAACAGAGCCAAGGAAGACGGATGAACGGCCAGACCACCAACAGGGCGAAGATGGCGACGTAGAAGACGAACCCGCAGGTCAACTCGCATAACAACGAGGGAAACGCACACCAAGAACACACTCAACGAGAGACATCAACCACGCGCCTCACACACCACAACTGCTCACCGACCCACGCTAGTAGTTCCTTAAATAGGCAACGCCCATCCTTCTACACCCACGTGCCCCAAGTAAGATAGAGTACGGTAGAGAAGAAGGGCCGTAGACAGCTAATGGCTACATATCCCCCTCCCAAAAGCTTGAGGAGTCCTGAGGGGACGACGAAACAGAGCAGTAATCGCTACGCCTACAAGTTCATAACATAAAGAATCGCCAAGCACTATATCATTACAAGTTAACGTACTAAGCAATTCATCGCACAATGCATCGCAACAACTAAAGCAGCACAAAACACTAACTAAAGCATCATAATAAGCAATCAACTGAGAGTTCATACAATTCAAAGTCATTCAAAAAGTTCGAATCATATAAATCTGCAAAACAAGAAAAAATTTGGACACCCATCGTGTATCAAAAATGAACCAAAATTGAAAGTGTCATTGGCCAAAGCCATATGAGACTAAAGTTAACAGTGTCAACCACCTCAGTCCACCACAGAACCGAGTCACCCCAACAAGAACCCCCAACTCTTGAACAGTTCTGGAACAAGACTTTGACGATTACACCACTTTTTTCTGGAAAGTGTCTGACAGACGCGCGCAAGACACTCACTGAAGTGTTCATTGCTAGAAATTCCATTTTACTGATGATGACACATGACTGAAGATTTCATCTGACTGAAGATTTCATCTGACTGAAGATTTCATTTGACTGACGATTTCATTTGACTGAAGATTTCATTTGACTGACGATTTCATCTGACTGAAGATTTCATTGGACTGACGATTTCATCTGACTGAAGATTTCATTTGACTGCGAGGTCAGAATCCATGCTGAGACACCAATGACTATGCCTCAACAAGATCCCAACCACGCTACTGCGACGGACGGCTGAGAATGTCTGGCAGAACATTTAACTTGCCAGGCCGATGCCGAATGTCGAGATTGTACTGTTCGAGTTCCAGACTCCATCTCAAAAGCTTCATATTTTTATTGGCCATCTGACGGATGAACTGCAGAGGCTTGTGATCCGTGTACACCAGGACCAGCGCGGACCCGAAGTATACACTGAAGGCTCGCAACGCGACCATCAGAGCCAACGCCTCCTTTTCAATCGTAGAATATCGAACTTCATGCGTCAGAAGCTTCCGGCTGATGTAACAGATCGGGTGTTCCAATTCCTCGTGCATCTGAAACAAACAGGCTCCCACACAGAATTGAGATGCGTCAACACCAACACAAAACTGTTTAGAAAAGTCAGGAGGGATTAGAATAGGTCGAGAAGCCAGACGAGATTTCAAATCAACAAAGGCATTCTCTGCTTCCTCATTCCATCTAAAAGGAATCCCTTTCTTCGTTAACGCCGTAAGCGGCAAAGCAATGTCAGAGTAATGAGGTAGATATCTCTTATAATAGCCTGCAAGACCGAGAAACGATTGCACCTGTTTCTTATTGCTTGGCCTGGGAAAACGTAAGACAGCCTCCACCTTCTTTACCCGTGGCTGTACCCCATCAACTCCAATGTGGTGACCCAAAAAATCCACTTCCGCATTTGCAAATACACATTTTGCTAAGTTCAAAGTCAAGCATGCATCAGCAATCCTACTCAACACCTTACGCAAGTGTATCAAATGATCCGACCATTCCAAACTGAAAATTATAATATCGTCCAGATACGCATCACAAAAATCATCCAATCCATTCAAAACTTTCGTAATCAATCTTGAAAACGAGGCAGGCGCATTTTTCAATCCAAAGCTCATAAATTTCCACTGGTAATGACCCTTTGGGGTTACAAAAGCAGTCAACGGGACTGAATCAGGATGCATTGGAATCTGCCAATACCCTTTCGTCATATCCAACTTTGTCAAATATCGGGACTTCCCAAGTCGATCAATTAAGACCTCCACCCGGGGCATCGGAAATGGATCCGCTACGGACAGACCATTCAGTTTCCTGAAATCCGTACATAAGCGATCCGTCCCGTCTGGCTTAGGAACCATGACAATCGGAGCCGCCCAAGGACTCTCGGATTCCTCAATAATCCCAGTCTTCATCAACTGATCCACCTCTTTCTCCACCTTAGCCATCCGCTCAGGATTCAATCTATAAGGCGTTTGTCGAACAGGACGAGCACCTTCGACCAATTCAATCCTATGTGACACCATGTCGGTTTTACCCGGCAACTTACTAAACACATGTGCAAAGTCATGCAAAACATCACGCAATTCATCACGACATTCAGCAGACATATCACATTGTAAGACTTTATCCTCCAAAGTCAACTCAGTCACCTTCACATCCGTATCCACCAACAACACAGAAGCAACCACATCATCTGTCGGTACATCATGCATCACATCCGCACGATCCACATACCGCTTCATGAGATTAACATGCACCACCCTTTCCGTTTTCCGTCTATCCGGCGTACATACCAAATAATCAACCGGACCCAGTCGACGCAACACCACATAAGGTCCACAATATTTGGCCTTCAAAGGTTTACCAATCAACGGAATCAACAGTAGCACCCTGTCACCTTCTTCAAAAGTCACAGCCCTCGAATGCTTATCATACATTTGCTTCGACTTAGTCTTAGCAACAACAGCATTTTCACTGGCCATTTGCAACCCAACACGCATACGCTCACGCAATTGCAAGACATATTCAATCACATTCTCTCCAGACACTTCATGTACAACATCTTTTGACAACCATGCCTCTTTCATCAATTGAAGCATTCCCCGAACATCTCTACCATACATCAAGTCAAAGGCAGAAAACCCAGTACCCTGTACAGGAACTTCCCTATAGGCAAACAAAATCCAAGGGAGCATTGTATCCCACGAACCCGGATATGTTTCAGCCAACGCCTTCAACATATCTTTCATGGTACGATGGAATCGTTCACACGAGCCATTCGACTGTGGTCTATAAGGACTAGTCTTCAATTGTACAATACCACATTCATGCACAAACACTTGCATCAAATCAGACATGAACTCAGTGCCACAATCAGAAAGTATTTCTTTCGGAAAACCGAACATCGTAAACACCTCACACAAACATTTCGCCACATCTTGTGCCGTATGAGTCTTCAAAGGAAAAGCAAATGGGAAATGTGACGCCAAATCAATCACTGTAAGTATAAATCGGTTACCCGTTAAGGCACACACACTCAAGGGACCAACAATGTCCATCGCTAGACGCTCAAACACTTCTTGCATAACAGGCACGCTCACCATTGGCGCTCTATAATTCCTGTTACCTTTACCCAACCTCTGACAAACATCACATGACCGACAATACTCACGTACATCCTTATTTACAAGCGGCCACCAGAAATGTTTTAACAGTCTGTCCAATGTCTTCTGTGTTCCCAGATGACCCGAAGCTGGTATATCATGTGCAACGTGCAACAATTTCCTTCTCAACTGACGTGGAACCACAATTTGTGAAAAACCCATCCCAAATGGTGTTAATTTATCGTCCCACCGACGCACCAACACACCTTCAACCAACGCATACGGTTGTACAAGGCCATCGCCTGTCGATTTATTTTCCGCCAGCGCGAACAGTGGACCCAAATGGGGACAATTTCTTTGCCTCATTATAAATTCAGATCTCGGAACACAGATCTCCGTCCAGTCTTCGTCAACACTTTCAGTCGCTGCAAATAATGCTTCTAAATCACCGGCCTCTAAAAGCGCTGGGTCATTTGACACACCCATTAAATCACCTGTCATTAATGCCCGATCGACCGACTCTGCACTATGACCCAGACTCTGCGTCTCCACGCGCGTCGGTTCACTGCACACAGCGCTCACTGTCTCACTTCGTTCCTCTGCATATTGTCGAGCCCTAGCCCTCGTCGTAATCGCAACATCAACAATATCACCTGCAAGCGCTACATCATTTCCAATCACAACTTGCACACCGCTCATAGGAAGCGAATCCATTACACAACAAAGAATTTCTCCTTTCACAAATGCACATTCAACACTCAATTTCACAAGCGGGCGCTCCATAATTTGACCCGAAATACCGCGCAGAAGTCTGGTTTCATTTAACTGCACAAAATCATGTTCATCCAACCATGCACCATTCACTAAAGATTGAAGTGCACCTGAGTCCCGCAGAAAAATACCATCCTTTCGTTCATTCACATCATTAATGACACACCCATTCACACAGAAAGGAGCATACATTTTATCGACATTTTCAATAGGTTTCTGAAAACTCTTTTTCTTAACAGGTGCCGACATAGTTTGTACCAAACCCACTGGTTTCGGACCCCTCCAATTTTCAATTTCAGGCCCCTCTTTTCGTTTTAATTTTATGCATTGGGCTTTTAAGTGCCCGGGAGATCTGCAATACGAGCACGTGACCTGCTCCCCAAACCCATCAACATCATCATATTGACGACCAGGCTGCTTAAACCCATACGTCCCTCTTTGAGGCGAACGCTTACCCCATTTCGAATCATGGCGCACACCTTCCTTGTGCCCTGAGCCCTGACGCTCCCACACATCTTTCTTCTCACTATCTTCAGATGAGAATCGGTTTGTACGCTCAGAAAAATTCCTTTGGAATCCCCCAGCATAATTACTCGGCCCCTGTTTATACAAAACAGCGTATTCATCTGCCATACGTGCAGCACTCGCTACACTCTCAGGATTCTTGTCCAAAAGCCACCTGTGTACCTCTAGTGGTAACGCTTGTACAAATTGCTCCATCTGTACGACCTCTTTAAATTTAGCCAAATCATCCCACGAATGTGTACCCTCGATCCAACGCTGAAAGGGAATTTGAAGGCGATACGCATAATTTGCAAAAGTCTCCCGTGGTTCTTTTTTCAACCCCCTAAATTTCTTCCGATAGAATTCAGGTATCCGCTCATAAGCTGTGAGGAGCGCAGTTTTAACAACATCATAATTCACACAATCATCCAAAGACAAAGACGCAAATACTTTTGCCGCCTTTCCCGACAGTTGTGGCTGTAAAAGGGAAGACCATTTTTCCATCGGAATTTTATGCAAAGCCATCGCCTGTTCGAACGCCGCAAAATAATGTTCAATATCTGTGGGGTCAAATTTAGGAACAAATTTCATTGCCGCCCCAAAACGAAAATCCTCCTTGTTCTGCACAGGGCGTTCTGCCACAACTCCTAATTCCACTTTCCTCATTTCAATATCGAATTTCTGTCTTTCGACCTCCAAATTCATCCTTTTCTCCTCTATGTCAAATCTCCTTTTCGTCTCCTCAACCTCAGCCTCCATCTTCATTTTCCTCTCCTCTGCCTCCATCTTCTTCTCCTCGGCCTCAGCTGCCATTCTCATTTTCTCCTTCTCTGCCTCCATCTTCTTCTTCTCGGCCTCAGCTGCCATTCTCATTTTCTTCTCCTCTGCCTCAGCTGCCATGCTCCTTTTCTCTTTCTCTGCCTCAGCTGCCATTCTCATTTTCTCCTTCTCTACTTCCCACTCAAATTCTCGGTCCTCCTTGAATTTCAAGCGCTCCATTTCGACTGCCTCTCTCTTAGCTTGTGCCCGAAGTTTCCACTCCTCACTTCCTTGTTTAGGGGACAACGCTTTTCTGGCCAACTTCTGTAATTGAGCTTTCGATAAACCTTTAACGTCCTCACCCAACGTCGCACAATATTGTCTCAATTCCTCAACCGGCAAATCCACTATCTCGTCCCAGTCAAGAAGAGTAGGCCTACCTTCCGCGGTAGACGCCATAACAGTCTATCTGCGCAGACCACGGAGACCAAAATTCTCCCAAATTCACAATGCTAACGACAGTCCACTTCAAAACCGTCTCAAATGCGAAAACGCACAAAATTTCTGTCGCAAAATCAATAATAGCCCAGGCCCCCACAAAACGAAATGCGACACCGCAAAATTTCCGACAAATAACGGCAAATTCACCCAAAATTCCTGAGAACCACACGGACCAAAATATCCGAAATTTCCCTACGGAATTACGCAAACGAACATTCACAAAAACCGCCCAAAACGAGCAAAAGAACGGAGGGCCCCCATTTGTTGAGTTCACAGGCCGTCTACGAGGTATGATTATAAAGATAAGGTCCCAATTTGATAAAATAACGTCGATTTATTCAAGAGAGCAATTATGTACAGCAAAATTAACAACGTTACCGTCTAGTAGATACGAATTCGAACAGACCAGAGGACTCAGTACGGACGACAGCACAGCAGACAACGGCTAACAGAGCCAAGGAAGACGGATGAACGGCCAGACCACCAACAGGGCGAAGATGGCGACGTAGAAGACGAACCCGCAGGTCAACTCGCATAACAACGAGGGAAACGCACACCAAGAACACACTCAACGAGAGACATCAACCACGCGCCTCACACACCACAACTGCTCACCGACCCACGCTAGTAGTTCCTTAAATAGGCAACGCCCATCCTTCTACACCCACGTGCCTCAAGTAAGATAGAGTACGGTAGAGAAGAAGGGCCGTAGACAGCTAATGGCTACAATGCGAAAAACAGCATGCAGGCAAAACGCTGTATACATTATGTGTACATTAACACAATTGACAGTATGGCTACCTTAGTACTTATGGTTGAGTTTGTTGGTACATGTTTAAGATAACTTTCTTTTTTGGGTTCATAGAATCTTTATTGGGGAGGGTGGAATCGTGAGCCCTTTGCCTAAAGTTATAAAATGGATCTCGCTGCTGTGGGAAGAGGTTATGGAGAACGGGGTGTAAGAATTATTTACTTACTTATAGGTCTTCTCCTGTGCATGTCTATGCAAAGGGCAACTCGGGTTCTGCATTTCGGTCTCTCGCTAGTCGTTCCTTGGACATCATCTCAATATATATATATATATATATATATATATATATATATATATATATATATATATATATATAAATGCATATACACACTAATTTTTGCACTAAATTGCCAGGTTCTAGCGTCCGGCTCGTGTAGGCTATATATTGTTATTTGTCAGATGTTGAAATCGTACGAATGCAAATTCGTCGGTCAACAAGGAAAGTAGCCTATAGGTCCTATAGGTGAAAACTGAAAGCCATAAGCTTACTCATTCATTCATTCATTTCAAACACTTATATAGCGCTTCTTCAAGAGTATCTACTCAGAAGCGCTCCCGACCCAACCACGGTTAAAAAGAATAGTTTTAAGAGCAGAGTAGAACGTATTCTCAAAGGCTCTAGGCACAAGACGTAGTTCAACAGGAAGCCCATTCCAGGTTATAGGGCCAACGACAGAAAAGGCACGGTTCTGTGTGATAGAAGTGCGTGACCGGAACTCTGAACGCATCGTCGGCGAAGTGTTTAAAGAAGAAGAAGAAGAAGAAGAGGAGGAGGAGGAGAAGGAGGAGGAGGAGGAGGAAGAAGAAGAAGTGATCTGAAAAGTTTCGGCTCCTATAACATGATAATATATATATATATATATATATATATATTTGTCTTGATGTAATAAGGTCGTCTGCTGCTGTTGCTGCTTGTGTCGCTGCTGCTGGTGCTGCTGCTGAACACGCATCTATTGATGAGAAACTGCAAAGGTGCGTCTTTTCATGTCGTCACAGTCAACAGGTGAATTGCAGGTGAATTATTACACAGAAGAATACTTGACAAACGAAGAGTCGACGTGCAGCGTCTGAATCAGAGATGGAGTGGAGTGATGGGAGCAGGCAGACGAAGGGACGGTGGTGGAGGAGGAGGAGGAAGTCTACGGGAGGTAGGTATGGAGGGAGGGCATGTGAATTTGTCGTCTGGTCAGCGCCGTCGAGCGCCTCCGTCTTCTTGGTCGCATGCATTAGCGGTCAATTGTCCATTAGTTACCGGTTCTCAAGTCCGTTCACCGTCGTCGTTTATGACGATGGTCGGATGGTCAGAGTGACGCAATGACACGAAGGGACGGACAGAGGGACGGACAGAGAGGCAGACAGAGCGAGCAAAGGCTGTGCTCGGGCGACGAATAACATCGTGACATCTTGTTCGTTCACACGGCTTTTGATCGGAAGAGCGAGAGAGGAGGAGAGAGGAGGGGAGAGGAGGGGAGGATGGCGATCGATTGAGACATCGAGAGCAACAAGAAGAGAGAAGGGACTTCAGCCGATGCCACCGAAGCTGCTGCTGCTGCTGCTGTTGCCAAGAGATGCATGGTCTCCGTATAGAAGAACGCTGCTGCTGCTGCTGCTGCTGAAGCGGTAACCAGGTAGGCGTGTACCTGCAGCAGCAGCAGCAGCAGCAACGGGAAAACAGTGTGTACATGTAGATCAGCGAAACATCAAAAAGAAGACATTGAGAACGAGCTGGCCTCTCTTGCTGAACAGATACACAGACGGACGGACGGACGGACGGACGGACGCATGGGCGCCCGCAGAAATTTTTTCAGGGGGCAAAATGTTTACGATAGTCACTGTTAAACTTTTTAGTAGCAAGAGCTTGAAAAATGCAAAGCAGGAAATTAGGAATAAGGGTATTTTTCAAAGAGGTTTCTGATGCAAATTTCTCAGTTTCATTTTCTGCATAATTTTTAATACGGATAGTTTCTTTAGAAATTTGTTAAAAATCAAAAAGTAGATGTCAGAAAGCAGTCTCCTAAAGGCGCGCTATATAAGTCCATAGAATGAACGAATGAATAAATGATCAAAAATATAGGTGTCAGTTTTCAAGGGGCAAGTGCCTCTAGCAGCTTCTAAAGCGCCACTCGAAAGCCAATCGCAGGGCACCAGCTTTTTCACATGTGCTGCAGAAGCCTATTCTAAAGAGTAATCAGAAAAAGGTCCGAGTCTGATATACACAGAGGACCAGAGTAGCTGTTAATGCGAGTGTCGTTTAGGAAGGTGAAGGATCCGAGGATCGGATGAGTATTGGGTATCAATTCTTTTGAACAGATCTCTTTGTCAGTTTTGGGTCCCTTATCCAAGTTTATCTACAGTTTGACCCCCTGGATTATGTACTGACAGTTTACAAAATGGTCAAAATGCATGGAGCCTGGCTTATAGCAGACTTGGTTTATATAATTACAATGCTGGTGAATAAGCAGATCTCCCTGATGTAATTTCAGTGTACTTTGAGAAATTTTCAAATATTTGCATTAGTATTTACTTTTTTGGCAGTTGTGAATATTTGCACTATACAGCTAGATTCCACCCAAGTAGGCCATAATCGATAGGCCTGCTGTTTGCATGGGCGCCCCCCCCCAGGAGGACTGAAAGCCAATAGTCATTGTTACAGTTTTTAGAAAGAGCTTGAACATGCGTGGCAGAAAATTATAAGAGCATGTTTTCTTCTATAGAGATATCTAAACGTATATATTCCTGACTTTCACTGTCTGTATCATTCGTATCATTGGTGCATTAATGCAAAGAAATTTGTTAAAAGTCCAAAAGTAGTAGTAAAAAATAGGTGTCAATTTTTCAGAGGGCAAGTGCCCCCCTTGCCCCTATGTGCGGGCGCCCATGGACGGACGGACGGACGGAGGGGCATTTTGCAAAACAACAGTTACTTAATTATAGAAATATGAGTCGTAATTGAAAACCAAAGCAGGGTTAATCTCTACTACGTACGACGAATGCTTTTATAAAACAGATATAGCCATAATTATGTAATCAGTAACCATATATTAGCCTAGGTCGTTGCATGCATGGGTTGATTGTTTGTTGGACACGGAGGAAGAGTACCGTAGTCAGGCAGAATAAACTGCATGAAATATAGGCTTGGAATTATTATTGTGTAGAAAGCTCTAAATTATTATTATCAGCTGAGTGTATATGGATATGAGAAGCGAGCAGCTGCTGTAAGTGATCTAAACGACGCTCTGCATGATGTGTGTGTGTGTGTGTGCATGTGGCTACGTTCGACTTGTGAAGAAGTTAAAAGGAGGCACTTCTAGCAGTGGAAGGTCAACGCTAATAAGGGTGGTGACCAAATATATTGTGAGATTATTATTGTGGGATTGTGAGTTGGCTACAATGGCTAAGAACGTTAGAAGGCGGGAGATAGAAGAGAGGGATAGGTATATATGGGAAGGAGTGAGGGAAATGAGGGAACTATGAAGAATGAGGAATGAGGAATGAGCGACGTCGCTTACCGTCTTTGTTCATATCGACGTGGAGACATTTGTGCAGACGACATGCTCTGCATTGGTTGCGATGCGTTCGGTCGACCGGACATTGACCTCGTGCCGCACCCTGCGCTTTGCACGTGTACACGCGGTTCTTATGAACGCTGCGCTTAAAGAACCCAGAACAACCTGACGACGACGACGACGTTCGAAGAACAGCAACAACAAACAGACGAAGATAATGATCAGAAAAGCAAAAGATTCCGCATCATCATCGTCAACATTCACGAGTCATCGTCTATTATAGGCCTAATTATAATTAGTCGCAATTTGAGTCTATTTTGAAACTTACAACTCCATGAATTATTCTACAATTCTGCATCAGCGATTAACAGTTAAGAAATGCAATTTAAATGCGAAATCCCGTTGAACAATGTCCTCTCAGTCAGCCAATTAATTGCAATCTCTTCCGAACCGGCTGCAGTTGAATCTGAAAGATATGATCACTGTCTCTGCAATCGATGTCTTATAAGAAATATTCAATTCATTCATCTGTCCGTGGATAAACAGGGTGGCGCATTAAAAAGCGAGACCGCCTAGTATAATTTCAAATAATAAATTTTTTACAAACTTTTTCTTCTATAAAAAAATAAGCTGAAGCATTGACCAGACGTTTAGAGAAAACTGTTGAGAACCGAGGAGGACACATTGAATTTTATTTCTGATTTTGAGTGAATTAACATTTGGCAACAATTTGCTTATTAACCCCCCCCCAGCATTGGCTCAGGAAGAAAGCTTTTTAAGGCTATTTATCCACTTAAATAAGAAAAACAAAACAATAATGCTTGTAGTAACAATTGTTTTTCCTTATTCCCTTTGTTACTTTTTCCCTTTTTACACCGTGGTTCAATCAAAAGTAAGCCAAACTGTTTTTCTTATATCTCTAATGCAGCGGTTCTCAACCTGTGGGTCGCGACCCCCACGAGGGTCACCTGACGATTTGCCAGGGGTCGCCTGGACCCTTCAGAAATTTTTTAAAGATGTAGGCCTGATATCACTTTCAACAGCACTGCACTAAAAAACCTAAAATAATATTTTTACTTCAACTTTTGCTATGAGTTATATTATAGCAGCTAAATTAATTTTTGCCATTTT
>OX457045.1:25829500-25994500 GCA_949752735.1 Lumbricus terrestris | reverse complement strand
CTGGTTGCGCCCCTGGTAGATTGCAATATGTCTTCACAATTAGCACCCTAGCGAATTTGAGTATTAAATGTATGCATGTATATATGAGCACCTATACTATAGCGCCCTTCAAGATTGCTACTCAGAGGTGCTCCAGACTAGTGCGCGTACACTGAATCGAAATTTTATGCCGAAGTGCATGAGCAATTGTGAGTGAAGGACTTGCTCAGGGTCCATATTTTACATATATAGGCCCCCTACGCGGTTGCAATGCTTGAGGTGGATTCGAACCAGCAACCTTCCGGCTCGAAGGCACCGAACTCACCACTGCGCCCACAACTGAGTACAGCCAACCCAGATTGTCCTTGGGAAGACCACGTGGTGGTCGAGAGAAAGATATGATGGCAATTGGCAATCCACTCAAAGACGCTGAGACTATTATATATATATATATATTATATATGTATATATTATATTATATAGGCCTATATATCTATATATATAGCCTATATTCGTTTTATTGACAAAATAACCTGGTCATAAAAGAGTTCGTGGTAATAAGGACGTTATTGGACACAATTTAGCTACAAGCATTGAGAACGCAACATCTTCACATTTCTCAGATGAAGTGCCTGAGCAAATTGCCAAGAAAAGTCGTACAAATTGCAGTGGACAACGTCGAGGCAATGGACGAGGTCGTGGCCAATGTCACGGAAAAGCCACTGAGGAGTAGAATCTTTGAGAAAAGATGCATGTGTGATGTTGCATTTATGCAATGTCAAGTTACAATAACATTTAATTTCAAATGCAATAGTTTTACTTTTAGCAATAATCTTTTTTTGTTGATTTATGAGATAATTTTAAAATTTCCATGTTTGACAGTTATTGTCGTACTTTCGAACACATAAAATTTTAGCAAATGATTTTAAGAATGTCATCAACCAGATGTTCAGAAATTTTTAAAATAGATTTCAGGTGATGGTTATTACCAATTAAAGTCATAAACTTGTCAGTAAACACGCATTGCTAAGGAATTTAGTTTGAAATAAGACAATAAGCTTCACATGCGTTTTTCTCGAAATTGTACTTTCGACTGGCAAAATATTAAAAAAATTCATATCTCTGGAACCAATAAAGATAAAATAATAATTTTTTCGGCATTTTAAACAGAAATGATTGTTTGTCATATTTAGCAAAAAATATGCAAAACTTAATATTGTCACTTCCGCCTCCTTTTGCTGGAGCAGGTCACATATATGTATGCTATATTCATGTTGTAGCAGAGTGAAGACATTTCTTCTGCCCATTCCTATCTGGCTGAGTACAAGGCGGACTAACTATTATTATTACGTAGACAGATAGGCTATCTGTTGCACATGAGCGTAAATAAGCTTACTATCCGCCCAGTAAGCCTATAATTAGATGCCAAACCTGCCAGTCTGTGGCACGGCCAAAAGTAAGATCAGGTCCTGCTAGACACAGAGTGTGAAATAGGAATTGGATAGTGTGAGTTTGCAAATACATAATATTGTTGTGTAGGCCTAGTAGACTATGATTTCTCCATGGGTTCTATCAAAGGGGTAGGCTACACCTAAAAGGGGCGAAAAAAAAGCGCAATCAAAAGAGCGAGTAAGAATAAAGTGAATGTTCAATAAAGCGCATGTTTGAAAGGGTGAAAACGCCATTTTGTATCTAGCCTATTATTGTCCAACGTTCAAAGGGTCCAATCCGTAATATGGTCTAAGAGCAGATCATGCTGCAGATGCATGCGCGCTTAATCGTTCGTCAATGAAGGCGAAAGTGAAGAAAGCGCTAATAATTAAGACGCAAAATAATATTAGGCCTATACGGACTTAAATACGAATGTGCTGAATATGATGAGGACGAATAACGAGTGGAACTACGAAACATGGGCATATACTTTTGAATATCTTCTATGCCACAACAGCACTTAGGCAGGGCTTAAAGTGTGGCTGGACCGTCATGGACGGCGTCCATGCACTTATTTTAAAATCTGATTGCCGTCCAGACACTTATTGGCCAGCACAGCCTGGAAATGTATGGGGCGTCCAGGCACTTCGTTTGGAAAAGCAATGGGCGTCCAGGTGCTTATTTTTCCAGACTTTAAGCACTGCACTTAGGTATGGGCGGAGCTTGGCTTCCGTTCTTGGGGAGGGGGGGCCTAAAAAGAACTTGGGCTTTGTTGGGGCGCGGAGACTTGGTCCACAGCATGAACGGCGCCGACAATATTTTCTCGTCCAAAAAAGTTGATGACCTTTTTTGTCGTCGGGTTGAAATCTCGCGAAAAAAAACCTTTTCCCGGACAAAAAGTTGATGACTTTTCAAAGTCATTCTATTGAAGTTTCTCTCGTGACAAGAACCATTCTCCCCAAAAAATTGGCTAAGCCCGGGAAAAGATACCATTTACACGGTAAAAAGCTGAATCTGGACTTTCTTGGGCTTAGCCCCCCCCCGAGCCCCTGATAAACTCCTCCCATGCTCTTAAGGTCTACCTGGTATTGAAAAATATTAATGCGTCATATTAAAAAGACTACCGTAGGCCTAGATGTTGATAACTAGAGATTAAACACGCTCCGTATTTAGGCTACATTTGCGCTTTTATACACAGACACGTTTGGCTTTTTGCCCATTTAAACCGCGCTTTTACTGTAGGCCCTAATAGGCTATTGAACATGAACTTTACTGATTCTTCCAGTTCGATTGCGTCTCTTTGAATTCGCCTTTTTGATTTTCGCCTCTTTGACATAATATACCTACCGCCGCTTCCGGTACCTGATTTATGAGGCTGTTAAGAAATTTCTGCGCAGTTATTTACACAAGATTTACGAAGGTTTCGTCTTCAGTCGCCTTAATCACTGCAAATCACTTCTAATTGATAGGCTACTAGAGGGTCCAGTCCTAATTTGGCTTAATTCCAGAGGGTTCGTATACTAATTGGTTACAACGCAACATCAGATCTGAGAATATGACACCTACCGCACTCAACAGCTGCATTCTAATTCCTGCTTCAAACACTCACTTTAATCTTGTACTCGTCGTTTTGCAAACACTGAACTGTGGCAGCATTGAAAATAAGTCGATCCTTCTAAGCATGCAGCCAAACCATCTGCTTCTTCTTTCTGGTCTTGATAAAATTATTATTGCAGCGTAAACGTAGACATGCTTTTCACAGATTAATTTTAACTCTCGGAGATGATTGCGAATGATTGAAGAGAACACCGACGACGATTAGTTTTAGCTCAGACGATGATGACGTCATCTCGTTCGTGTCTTAGAACTTTTTTCATTTTGTCAATCTTGTCAGATTGCGTATAATTATTATACCCACAATCGGTTGTCTCTTTGTCCTGCCTACTGACCTCCTATATATGCGAACTACATGATGGTTGGGGTTTGGAAAGCCATGGCTAATGTCTAGTGTAGCCTATATATCATAATTATAATGGCTCCATATACGTATATAAGTTGCTAATTGCCAATGCTACTTCCAAAGCCACTAATGGTAATAATATAAGCTTACCGATAATAATATAATAGACCTATGTAGTGCCTACTAATCCAACACAGTGTACTTTTTTTTTATAGAAGGCCATATGTATAACAATTTAGCATAGTATATATGCTATAGTATGAAAAAGTAGTCGTATAAACTAGCCTATAAAATGTTTTAAAATAGGAATACCTCCATTCCATGATTTCCATCATGAAAAGATAATTACTGCAACGATGTCTGTAATAAAAAAAGAGCGCTATAGACTGGTGGCTGATGTGATCGTCAGATGCAGGGCCACCTACCTCGTCTTGTCTCTGGTAGAATTTTCTTCATCTTCAGATATCAGTTGATCTCCGAATGTCAGGTTAGACTAAAACGTCGAGCGTCGATTGGTTGCAATCGGGTGGAAGCGGGTCTTCTTCTTGATGCTCTTGCAGCAACAGTATACTGTCTCTGCAGTCTAGAAATCAAACGATGATGACGACGACGACGATGATGATGATGATGATGATGATGATGATGATGATGATGATGATGATGATGATGATGAAATGCGCTGCAGACGTCGACATTCACGTCATCCTGCTTCCTCCTCTGCTCATCAAGATCTTCTCACAGCACTGCGCCTTCGTCGTTTCTCCTTCGCTCTCTCCTTCAATCTGAGTCGAAGAACAAGAAGAAGAGAAAGCAGCAGCAGAAGAAGAGGCAAAGTCTCTCCTTGGTCGTCGTCGTCCTGGCAATAGTTGTCCTCCGTCCGTCCGTCCGTTCGTCCGTCAGTTCGTATTTTTGGTCTTTGGTTCGCGGGATGAGACTTTGACTGGAGGAGTGCGCCAGAAGTTAATCTGTTAGGAAGCTATCGTCCGGCAAGAGATGCTACTTTAGATCGTCGGTTGCTGCTGCTGCTGCTGCTGCTGCTGTTGATGCTGCTGCTGCTAGTGCCGCCTTTGGTGCCTTCGCTGGTGGTGCTGATGTTAAAGCGGTGACTCTGTTTGCGCTTCTTCTTGAGCGGCGTAAGCTGATCAGTACATTCGTCACGCGCTCCTCCTCCTCCTCCTCCTCTCCTCCTCCTGTCCTCTTCCTCCTCCGCTCCTCCTCCTCCTCTCCTCTTCTTCCTCCTGCTATGCCCCTCCTCTTCCTCCTTCTCCTTCCCTCCGTCGCATTCTCCTCCTTCTAAAGGCATTGGTTTACGATGAAAGAAGAAGAAGGCAGCGAGGAGGAGATAAGCAGCCGGTCGCAGCCTACGGCTCCTGAGCCACGCCAGACTGCAGAGGCGGCGGCGGAGGCTGAGCCGGCGGCGGCGCCTTCGGTCGTTTGAGTGAAACTTTGGGAACTTGGACAGGTGTTCAAAGAATTAAGTCGTCAGTGACGCGAGATTGGCTCTCGCTGCCCGGGATCAATTCTGACGACGACGACGACGGCGACGGAGTTGTCTCGATCGATGTCGACGACGGATCCTTTGATGCAGGCAGCGAGGAGAGGGATCGACGGTCGAAGGAGCAGGAGGAGGATGGGAGGAGGTGGAGGATGGGAGGAGGAGGAGGATGGGTGGGTGGAGGAGGAGGATGGGAGGAGGAGGATGGGAGGAGAAGGAGGATGGGAGGAGGAGGAGGATGGGAGGAGGAGGAGGCACGACGGACGGACGGAGGGGAGAGGAGGAGGGAAGCCGCCGGGGTAGGACGGACGGACGGACGGACGTACGAATGGACGGAAGGAAGGTCATGAGGAGGAAGCAGTGTATATGAAAAGAAGGAGTATAGAGAGAGGAGGAGAAGGAGGAGGAGGAGGAGGAGGAGGTCCTTCGTGATGTGCTGTCGTCGGTCGTCGTATGCATAAGACGCCGATGGTGGTGGCGGCCTCTGCAGTAGAGGAGAAGGTCGGAAGCGGAGATAATGTGAGTCGATGGAGGACGATGTGCTGCTTAGACCAGGGATCGAATCCGAGGAGAACGACGATGATGAGGAGGCAAATTCAACGTCGTATACCTGAATGGACTGAAGTAGGGGACGTAGGGGCAAGTGCCAACTTGACAGATAAATCAGTTTTCTTACACATGATCGCCTACGATGTGCCAAACGTAATTAACATTTTCGTCCAACGAATCTATTAAGAACAGCCACATTCCAGCATAAAATCAAGCATCAGAATATTTTGTAAGTTAGCAACGTTAACGTCTAACGTTATCTCAGTCAGTCAACTTGACCCTGCATGCGCCTGCTGGGGGCAAGATTGGGGCAACATAGAAACACACATAAATATTATTTTTGGCAGTGGTAAATGAATGCATCGTAGTTGATGAAATTTGTTTCAATTTAAAAACATTCAGGATAATAAAAAAAAGAGTTAGGTATAAGAGTATTTTATTGGAATGGCAATGTTTAATTAAAAAAATTGCAATTTCTTACGATGGTTGAAAGCCTCAACAGAGATCGCAAGCAAAACTGTTGCTGCGTAATGCCATATATTTTCAGGCACTCGTTTCGATCTTTCATTCACACAGTAACAAAGGTAGGTCTAGACATTAGCCTGTGGGAACAATAAGAGTCGAAGCAGCGTGCACCATGAACTGGCAATTGACCATTGGTTCGCTACTTCAGATGATGGGCCTAATGACTAAACGTTGTCTCATGAATATTGTAAGCCTGACTATATCTTCACTTGGACGCTTGCTAACCGTTGTTACTTCATCAATTGATGACTGCGATTAAAGCTGCAGCCAATGATCAGTTTGCGTCCTGTCTATGATCGGGTTTTCGCTTGCACTTTCAAACTAAAGAAATTTTTTTGATGACTCCTAATAGAAAACCGACAGAATATTGAAAAAGATAATTAAATCCAACTTCATTTAGTTATGGAAAAACGTCTGGTCTTTTGCCATCGGATCTGGGAAGACCATTGGGTTCTTTGATGGCCGGTATTTTAGCTCTCGTGAAAGCCCGCCAAATCAAGTCGTTTATCATTGCATGCCGCTGTTATCTTCCAGTAACTTTCGGACAAGAGAATCCATGATGGCCTAAGGGTTCTATAGTATACTATATGGCACCACATTTACATGTATGTTTTTCACACAGCACAGTACCCAGACGAATGCCTACTACTATTCTAAGCACTTCTCCAGTCATCCTTAATCCTGCAGGCTGCTGTTGTAATTGGAAGTGCATAGAGCCAGTCTCCTGAAAGTGGCCATTGTACGGCTAACAATCTTGATTTAGAAGCAGCATCGGTAGCTCTTTCTGAAAATTCTAGAAATGTATGCGAGATCAAGGTGGTGTACCATTCTCTTTGTATGTGAGATTTCAGCTCAGTGGAAGGAGGTACGTTCGAACTCATCATCCACATTAAACTAGACCCCTCCTCAAAAAATGGATCTGTAGAAGTTACAGAGACAGTGAGTAGCAGTTGGTCTTTGTTGGAATAATTATACACATTCTAGATGGCGCTAGCATAGATGACTGTAGATGACTATATAGTTTAGTCTATGTTATACGTCACTTCCTTCCTTCTTCTCGTTCCGTGTTTTGTGCTAATAGTTAAGAAGACACGTGACAATCTTTATCTTTGTAATCGTGAATTAAAGCTCTGCATTCCAACAGTTGGTATTGTATTGGAGGCTTCGCGTGCCAACGGCTGATGCCAAAAAGGCGGAAGTTGCCAGCATTTCGGCACTGCGAATATCAGACCACCGTTTCTCACTGGTAACGATGCCTGGATTCACTGATCGTCATTCATGTCAATATTGAGGAGGCTACGTAGACCTGTCCTCAATGCTTCATCAAAGTCGTGTAGAAGATTTTTGTATAAGAAACATGCTGATGTGCTCAGTGTGTAGAGTAGCTTCGGTATGCTTAAGCTGCTCTTCAACAGGGTGAATGAATCATGTGGGTGAAGCATTTCAAGCCGCGTGATGACTTTCTCCAGGTCGTTATTCTTTCTCTGAATAGATTTATCGACGGTCCTGCCTGCAATGGCAGCAGTGGAGCTCCAAGCAATGTCAGGTCCTTTCGATCGGCGAACCAAGCTGAGCTTCTGGTTCCACGCTCGCGAACTGCAATCCGACAGCGTCGTTCATTCTCTGTCGCTGGTCCTATATAACCTGGAATGACCTCCCTGTAACACTGCGCTTATTATAGTTCCCAGAGGTAACTCCACTCTGTTTCTGAAGAACCTCGAAACTCTTATTTAGCCGTGGAGCGCTTCTGAGTAGCCTACCTTGAAGAGGCGCTATATAAATTTACGAAACAAATGAATGAATAACTAAATACATCATGCATCCATGTGTCGTACAAGTACATTACGCAATTTGTCCTACATGTATTACACATAATTATATTAATTATGTTATTTAGTCGGTTCTTATTATTTTCAGATTGGTATTCGGTTGGCCAGCGATTGAAATAAGTTAAAGCTCATACAGTAACTGTCATACGATCCATTTGCATGTTCATCTAACCTATGAACAACACGAAATGAATCTCATAATAATTTATTGAGTTTTCATTTATCAGCAAATGATCAAAATAATCTGAAGAAGACTAATCCTTTCGTCGTATAACTTTTAAGACAAACGCGAGATTCGCTTCTAAGCAAAGTCGACGACTGCAGTTGCTGCTCTAGAATACTATTTTGCAAAATCAACACGGAACTCAACCGGTCGTCTTTAGATTCTTCTTCTTCTTCTTCTTCGTCTTCTTCTTCTTCTTCTTCTTCTTCTTCTTCTTCTTCTTCTTCTTCTTCTTCTTCTTCTTCTTCTTCTTCTTCTTCTTCTTCTTCTTCTTCTTCTTCTTCTTCTTCTTCTTCTTCTTCTTCTTCTTCTTCTTCTTCTTCTTCTTCTTCTTCTTCTTCTTCTTCTTCTTCTTCTTCTTCTTCTTCTTCTTCTTCTTCTTCTTCTTCTTCTTCTTCTTCTTCTTACAAATCCAGATTAATCACCTGCTGTTGTTGTTGTTTTGCTGCTGCTGCTGCTGCTGCTGCTGCTGCTGCCGCTGTATCATAAGCTGGAACTTTGCTCCGTTTGTTCGTTCGTTCGTTCATCGGCTGTCATCTGTTCAGTGGGCCTACACGCCAGGAAGTTGCAGGAACTTATGTCTGTTCTTGGACAGTTGGACTATAGGTCTATAGGTGACGTAAACTGAAACGCCAAGCGACAATAGACACTACTGGCAGACAGAGCGACAGGCAGAAACACAGACAAACGGACGGACAGACATACTGAGCGGATCTCGAGCAAGACGATGCTGAATGTGTGTCAAGCAGATAAATAGAAAGAGCGAGAGACTGACAGAACCAGACGTGTAGACATCCTAGCGGCCATTAGACCTATACGCTTTTTAGACTCATCGCTTTCTACGCTTATTGTTGCTGTGTTTAAAGTACGGGTTGATGCGTTGATGGCGATTTAATGGACGAGAGATGATGATGATGGTAGTCTTAGTCTCTTAGTTGCCTCTTACAAGAGGCGGAGGAGCACCAGCAGCAGCAGCAGCAGCAGCAGAAGCAACGGCAGCGGAGGTGGTCGACGTTGCTCTCCTCCTCCTCCTCCTCTTCCTCCTCCTCATCGTCCTCTTGTTGTTGCTGCTGCTGCTGCTGCTTAGACTTACAATCTGCTTCCTTCCGACTGACAGCCCGACCTTCTAAGTCGCTCTTCATCCGACATTAATCGTCTTTCGTTTGGCGCCAGATCTGACACCTGCAACGACAGTCCTGCCACCTGTCGAGACAACCAACACATCGCGGTGGTGTCAAATCGGTCCACTCTAACACACGTCTGACGGACAGGGTATAGCAGCAGACGGATCTTGAAGATGGGCATAGCATTACGTCACTTTTCGTTTGTCAACCACACCCTAGGACCTAGGTGATGAATGAAGTTTCGCCTCTGAGTAGAGATCTTGAAGGGGCGCTATATAAATTCATGTGATTGAAGTGCCTTTGAGATTTTATTTATTTCCTGCTGAATGTCAATCCGTCTTTCTTGCACTGGAATAATTTCAATTTCAAACTAGTCTCAGGCCATAGGCTTAGCCTACATCAGTTCTGCTGATGCTCAGCATACGTGGGGTTAGTTCATATTTCGGGCTCTCGTAGGTTGCCCGAAACGGACCCAAAGTACCTGACCTATTCGTATTTCACATAAACTCCACACCTCTATTCCTTTCTATTTAACTCTGTTCTATTTTTAATTAGAGACTTATAGCTTTAAAAGCGTCTATCACAGTACAGAATGTACAAAGACTTCAATTACGAATAAGCCTCGAAAAATAAATGTACAGGGTGGACCCTAAAAAAGTAATCCCATACGATTTTTTGCCAATTTCTTGGCCAAAAATAAGAATGTTGAGCATACGGACCTAAGGAAACTGGGAAAACGGCAGGGCATGTTCGGTGTTTTCGAGCAGGAAGGTTGCGGGTTCGAATCCACCGAAAGTCGCCGAGTAAGTTCTTCACTCGCAATTGCTCATGTGCTTCGACGTGAAACTCTGATTCAGTGTCCGTGCTGTAGTCGGAAGCGCCTCTGAGTAAAAACTTGAAGGGGCGCTATAACAATTGCTCACACATAGGCCTACATATATACCGATTGATCCACACACACACACACACACACACACACACACACACACACACACACACACACACACACACACACACACACACACACACACACACACACACACACACACACACACACACACACACACACACACACACACACACACACACACACACACACACACACACACACACACACACACACACACACACACACACACACACACAAACACACACACACAAACACACACACACACACAAACACACACACACAAACACACACACACACACACACACATATATATATAGCGTCTCTATATTTGTCTAATAGACAAATGTGGGTGGTGGTGGTGGTGGTGGTGGTGGTTCCAGATCCTGATGATGATTAACTAAGGAAGGCATAGGCCTACATGTATAAGGCCGTCCGTGATTATATCGATCCTGCCCAGTGGGCGTCAACTAGAAGAGAAGCAACAGCAGATATGCCTCTGCTGCCTCTGCTGCCTCTGCTGCTGCTGCTGCTGCTGCTGCTGCTGTTGCTGCCGTCTTCCATGAAATCTTCTGTCAGCATCAGCATCAGCAGCAGCATCTGCCATCCTATGACCTATGAGAAGCATGCGTGTCGCAAAGCCATTGGCTGACCAATGAAGTCGTCGCAGTCGTAGTTAATGCAGACCCTGTCCCTGCCCCTTTGCCCTTCCTCTCTTGTCCCTGCCCCTTTGCCCCTTCCTCTCTTGTCCCTGCCCCTCCTATCCATCCCATCCCACCCACTCGATCCTGCTGCTCCCTTGGCTCCGGGCTGCAGCCATCGAATTGCAGAATTGCTAGAATCGTATGAAACTGTCGTCGTCGTGTGATATTCTTCTGCGTCACGTCGTCTGCCACTGCAGATGAGAATGTCGCCATCTGTTGATGGACGTGTTTTATCGTCGACGTCGAACGTCGCCGGCCATGCGAACGCCGCACCGTCTTCTGTCAGCAGACCATCTTTCATCTGCCAAGCACCAACGACGACGACGATCAGCCGTCGCTCGGTCGGTCGGTCGGTGGCTGACGGACGGACCCGATGGGTGGCGGACCCGATGGGTGGAGGGTGGGTGGGTGGGGTGGGCTGTGATCAGGGAGCACTGAAATCGTCGCACGATAGATGGCACGCTCGAAGATCATAGACCGCGTGTCTAGCGATAACCGGATCATGATGGGGAAATGGCCCATGCATGCACCCGCTCCTCAATTGGCGACGCATTGACTGTCTTTTCATCTCCAATCAGACTCTGCTGATAGCTTTTTCAACGTCGCCGGGTTAAGTCCACTTTTGTAAATTATATAGGCCTAGCTGGGAAACCAGACGTTGCCCGGGAAATTTCGGTTTTTCATCTAAGTGTTCGTTTTCCACCCCGCCCCACCATGCTCTACCCCGCCCACCAGGCCTACTCCGCCCCACCCCGCCCACATTGCCCCACCCTCTGGACTGTAGTCGTCGTTTCCCCGTAAATAGCGTTTTTCGTTTCCGAGCTAGATCAAAAATCATCCTGCGGCAGAGGCGGATTATACAGTGCCGGTGTCACGAAATAGAGTATCCCCCGTATTAATTGTATCCCCCAAATTTTAAAAAGTCGAAAAAACCGCTTCCGCGTGTATTTTCTTTTGCAAATTAATTTTCATCTGCTTTGTTTTGAACAATGACACTAACAGGTGTGTTTATTCCTACTAGATAATTTGTTTTGCACTGTTTTTAGAGCACCTAAAACATTTAAAACACTTAAGAACACTCAGAGTCACTAAATAAATTCGACTTGTCTTTATCTGAGCATTGCTTAGGACACTTAAAACAATTAGAGTCACTTTAAATTTTGATTACAGCATAGTTTTTTTTATTATGCGCATTTTTCAAAAAAGGGGATAGAATGGTTTATCCCCCGGATAGTATAGACCGGTTAATTCCATTCTTGGGGATAGATTAATTCATCCCCCGGATAGCTTTCAGAGGGGATACTCCGTTTCGTGTCACCGGTCTTAAGCATAGGCAAAGCAGGCATGCAGTTGCCTAGGGCGCCAAGTTCTAGGGGGTGCCATTTCCACAAAAAGGGTGCCATTTCTACAAAAGTACTTTGATAGTTTTTTTCAGCTATAACCATTTTCTACAAAATTAGCCTCGATCAGTGTGTATTTATAAAAAATTAGAGTAAATTACTCAGTTTAGCATATAAAGGCTCTGGCTAATTCAACTTTAGATTTTGACATGGGTTGAACAATTGAGTTGGAATCTGATGGCGCCAAAATTTAATATATTTTGCTTTGGTGCCAAATGTATGCTTCAACTGTGTCACAAAATGTAGGCCTATACTTTGTCTGGGGCACCAAAATGTATACTTTGCATGGGGCGCCACATGGGCTAAGCCGCTAAGGCCGGCCCTGGGCGGATACAGAAATTTTCGAAGGGGGGGGGGGGGTGCCAAAACTTTCGGTGTTGTAGGCCTGTATAAGGGAAAAAATTTCGTTAAATCCGATGACCTTTTTTAGTCTTGCGCTATACTTTTTAAAACCCTTTTTCTGGTCTGTTGATCTTCTCTATCACCTTTTCCCGCTGTATTCTTGAAAGCCTGTACAAACCTCATGGGGGGGGGGGGGCTGCGAGCCTCGTGGGGCACGTCCATTTTCCCCACCAGAATAGCAGGTGCGAAATGTACAGATTTCTAAATAGAGGGACTATGGCCGGATTGGCCCCCTGGATCCGCCCCTGTCCTGAGGTGAGGTCCTGGCAACCACATTAAAAAAATTCCATTTGATACTTAGGTGTAGGCCTACAATATAGTTCCGTCGTTTCGTTTAGCATATATGGCGCACCCAGAGCAGACAGAGGATCATGCAACGGTGGGTCGTGTATACGCCAACAATCATGTAGGCTAGAGATGGTAGAAAACGATCGTGATAGGCCGCCTATGATTGTATTGTATTATCGACTCCTTTTGTTACATGCAAAAAAACCGGATGGTCCTTTTTAGGGGGTTTAGCCTCCTAGCCCCATCGTGCCGCTACTGTTGAAATTCACCAGCTGATTCACAGGGCTCATTGCTGTTATTACAGGCCTATATATGCAGGAAGGGGGGAGTGTACTCCAAGGCCTAGGCCAGTGGCGTAGGCAAGGGGGGTTTTGGGGGTAAACCCCCAATGGCTTAGGAAATAGTTTTTAGAAGTTAGTTATTTATCCACTTAGATAAGAAAAAATAAAATTATCGTTTGTAGTAACAATTTTTTCTGACCTTATTCCCTTTGTTACTTTATTCCCTTTTTATTTACTGTAATACTGCTGGGTTGGCGTCAGGAACCCCCGCCCATCATAAATTCCTGTCTACGCCACTGGCCTAGGCTAGGGTGACTCACTGGACTCGGGTCTTTGCACAACTTTGTGATTCAGAAACCATTGGTACCCTGAAGGTTTAATAACCTGCATTCCTGCCGGGAGTGCCTCTGAGTAGGTATACCTTGAAGGGGCACTATATATAAATTGTGATTGATTGATTCTATCCATCATAGAATGGAACTTGGTTGGGCCGATCTCAGAGGAAAGGAGTTTGTTACAGCTCTTTTAATAGAACAAAACTGTGTGATATGGACATCATCATCATCATCATGATGACTTATAAAGCAGACATTCATGTTTAACAACATTTTGTGACTAAATGCAAATAAACGTTGCGTCAACTACATTGCTGATCAATGAATCAATGTACTGCACTCTTCATCTCTAGTCTTCACTGAAATTTTGCTTTGATCTGCCTCTTGATTTTTCTTCAGTTAACCAACAAAAGAAGAACACAGTAGAACCTCTAATCTTCCAGATGTTTCAGCTCAGTATGTAGATCCTTTGTGCATTTTATCTAGCAGCTGATCATCATGTATTCATCAAAATGTTTGGACAAAACTCAGACTCCACAACATTTCTTGCCACTTTCTTTTATAAACTGTAACAACAAAATTGCCAAAAAAATTTGATGGCAAAATACTTCTTGTTTACAGTCTCCCATTGTGACTGAAATTGTGACAAATATGGAAGGAATCTGCACATCTGATTTCAGTGTAACAAAGCTAGCACATGCATTGCCAATAAACATTTGAATGATGAAGTTCAGTAATTTCTTTCTGAACCTATCCATGAAGCACAAACCGTTTATGTTCATAAAAAATTAGTTAAAACTTCAAATACATGAGCTAGAAACATAGTTATTGCTTGCAACTCATCTATTATTAATTATTAATAAAATGTCACTCTGAGCACTTTTGCTGATGTGTATTTAAAGCAATCTTAGAAGTAGTCTGCTACTGACAATGCTACAGAAATTATCATAATTAGAATTCTTAAAATAACTTGCTTTAAATAATAAATGGTTACAATGTTTGAAGGTTGAATGAAATAGCAGACCTTACATCATCACGCAAGGGTTGCCAGGTTATCATGAAAAGAGCTTGTTGGGCTACTTTTCAAAGAGCTTGTGACAAAAATTGTTTTCCTCAAACTTGTTATATTTGGACTACGGGCTACTTTTGAACTGTTGATCGCTACAGCAACATTTTTCATTCTCAAATAGACAGCATTAAGTAACTACACTATTGTTACTAACTACTATACTTAAGTGGTGGTGCTTACTTGTGCCTGTCGATGGCCAAGAGCACAGACGTCGTATCTGCAATTTTTTCAGAAAATCACTTTTTGACGCTATTCGATGCGTAAAATTATTCTTCACAGCCTAATAAAAGTTGTAATGTACATACGACGTATATGCAGTAAGATATCGTTCAGAATCTGAATGTCGTATCTGCAAGTTAAGGTCACAAACGTCGTATCTGCCACACATACGACATTTGTGCAGTAATTTCTGCCACACATACGACATAATCTAGTGCACAGATGTCGTATCTGCCACACATACGACATTTGTGCAGTAATTTCTGACACACATACGACATAATCTAGTGCACAGATGTCGTATCTGACATTTAATTACATTGTAAAAGCCTTTCATTATGCTGCTGCATAAAAGACACTGACAATGTCACTTGCTGAATCAAAATAAACATTTTGGCTATCTCACTTTTTATGAGAAAGGAATATGTATCTTGAAAAAAGGTTTTTTCTACTTCCTGAAAAGTTTTGTTTTTTGCACATACGACGTCTGTGCTCTTGGCCATCGCTGTGAATAAGCTGGTCCCCACAACTTCCCTTAAATTGCAGGCACTGTAGAAATCTCGAGACAATATTTACAATAACTTAAAAGTATATACATTGTCTCCATAGTCAACGACAAGTCCATGGCAAGCAATAAACAGACTGCCATCAAAACATTTACGTTAATGGTTTCACCATGTGCTTTGGCAAAATCAATGAATAGTAGAAATTCAAAGCTAAAGTTCAAAATCCATGATAGTATTCTGAAAAAATGGGTGAAAATCACAGCAAATTCAAGACATGATATTATACATTTATAAACTTATCAAATCCGACCAAGCAATAATGCAAATGTATATGAAAGATATCATGAGTTTGCTATGTTTGAATGTCAGTGGAAACGTAATGCATCAAATCACATTTTTATTTACTTAGATCAGCCTAAATCTAAGTTAGATTTAGGCTGATCAAAGTCGGCCTAATCAAATTGAAAGCATAGATAAAACAGCGAAAAGCTTTTGCAGTGCAGGTCCTAATCTCACACTAAGTGAACATTCTGCACAATGTCTCTGCAACTGTAGACCATCATTACATATAGCACCAAGTTCTAATTTGCAAAACTTAGATGCCAGGCAAGTATATCACTTCAGATTGTCGAGCTGCAGTAATATCACAAAATTTGCCCAAATCATTCACAGTGTTTGTGGAAATAGAGTTCAAATGTAGCAAAAAATCAGCACTTCAGTCACTTTCAATTTCTACTATCCCTAAGTGACTGATGTTGATGTAAGCCTGCCCAACAAAATTTATTTTAACTGCTTAGCTCACAACTTTTGGGCTACTTTTTGATGAGATTATTTTGGCGACAAAACACAGCCGAAATCTGGCAAACCTGCCCTGCATCATCCTTGCAACACAGGTTTTGACATTGCAAGACCATCTCCAGCTAAACAAACTTCACATATATACAGACAAACTTGTTTTCTTGCAACAGTTAAGCTAGCAATAAGCAATTCTAATGAATTCCCAAAGGTGGAAAAAAGCCCACATAAACACATACATGTGCACAACTGCACATACATGCATATGGCAGAACAGCTCAATTACACATTTTGATAAAATTAATAAATTACTATAGTCTTAAAGCTTATTTGTTCAAAACAGAAGTTCATTACAGAAAATGCTACAAAATCAAGGAAAGATAGAACTGGAAGGAATGACTAAGAAACTCATGGACCAATCATCACAATTACCTATATATACTTATATAGCGGTTGTTGGCTAAACTAATGAATGTAATTTTCTCATCTTTCAGTTACGTCTTCTTTTGTAAGAAACGTTGAGTGAAGTGGAAGGCTGTTGCGTTCCAACAATATGAAAAGGACTCTATCAAAACCAACAGAAAAACAACCATAAATCTAACCAGATGCCACATTGCGACATGCCAAAAAAATCATAATCAGTTTCTTGGTACATCTGTCATCTGAGATTCTTGTATGAAATTAAATCATGTTCAAGTTCATATAAGATGTAGCGACATAGTCAGACTTAAATTTAAGAGGATGACACTCTTGGAGACATCCAGGTGCAATGACTCTGGTATCTAAAAGGGGTATTTAGAGTGTGGGGTATATTTTAGTGGACTTGAAGTCTTCCTTAGCTGCTATCTAAATTCACTTGTTTCTTCAGTCACGTCTGCATCACTTTATGTTTAG
The DNA here is from genome assembly GCA_949752735.1 of Lumbricus terrestris. Lineage (NCBI taxonomy): Eukaryota > Metazoa > Annelida > Clitellata > Crassiclitellata > Lumbricidae > Lumbricus > Lumbricus terrestris. The sequence goes on along the minus strand of OX457045.1, from coordinate 25,977,585 downwards.
ACTGACTTATACCAAAAGAGGCAAAGCCCCCATCTGCCAATAGTTTTTAATCATAGAAAACATAAATATGCACACATATTTCCGAGCAGGGAATTGTGAGATATTCAAATAAATTGCCAGTTCAAATTGTCTTTCATCTGCTAATTCTTTGACAAATTATATCTATTGACTATTAATTTGCAAATAGAGATATTAATTTAGTCTGTTGCTTTTGTAGACCAACACTTTCAACAGCTGTATCAAAATTGTGTTCAACAAAAAAAGGAAATGAATTCTTCTAAGCCCAGATCCATGTCACATCTTGAGCACTCTATTCATCAATGTCTCTGTGTCGTCCTATGTATTAAAGTGACGATATGTTCAATCGTTCTTCAGATGTTGATGTCGTTCTCAGACAACTCCTTAGCAGCAGTCTCAGCGCACTAACTCTAATCCCTAAGAACGTTGAGAATACTAAGAATTATTTTGAGAACAACAACAACATCTGAAGAACGACTGAAAGAACACTGGATCACAGCCACGCAATGTTTTCTGGTCGTACATTGCTCTCCTCAATCGAAGTTTCAGTCTTCTATAAAGAAGCAAGAGCAGACAAACTCCCCCCTTCTATTTTTGCCTCATACTGACTTTGCATATCTATCTCATCACAATCTACTGTAACTGGATTTTCCCAGTTCCAAAAACATCATTTAAATCAACAGTATTTTTGCTTCAATGTAATTTATGTTCCCATCCATTCAGTGAATTTTCATCGAGTGGCACTGACCAACCATGCATCAAGCATGGCTGGTGACAGATATTCATGGGCCCCTAGTCACAGTCTCTAAACCATAATGAGGCTTTGGTTAAAGAAAACTTATAGAAAACAAGTTGAAACAATAAAAGTGCGGATACAATGTAATATTTATTTTATTTCTACAACTATGATTTTATTCAGTAGCTAATTATTAAAGTATTATACTTAAAATGACATAAATCACAAACCTTGCAGAACTACCCAATTAACAGGCCCTTAAAAGTTGTGCTCTCAACATTCGCCTCCTGCCAAGAGGACTTGGCAGAACTGGCTGCAATGAGTCAATCTTTAAGCAGACGAGTACAATTGTTCTATGTTGCCGACACTTACTTGCCAGGAATTGGACATTTGGTGATGCAACCGCAAAACAAGGTCATCCAAGGAAACCAAAAATCAACCCAGATAATAATAATAACTATCAGGCACAGATCTGGTGCCCTGTGGGAAGTGCCTGAGGTGCCTTATTGCTTCAAGGTCAAGTAATCAGTCATCAGGTTTGACAAGAAGCAACATGCAATCATTTTTGCCAATTCATACTCTTTATTACCAATACAAAGTTCTGTTAAGCTTTTCAATGTTACAAACCGGTTTAGGAAGAGGCTGCAGAAGTTGAATGTCATAATAGTGAATCAAGAGAGCAGTGAAGAGGTGGATTTCCATTAGTCCAAACCACCTGCAAAAGTCACACACAAACACACACACACACACTCACAGCACCACTAGAACAACATTAACAGATGGCTTCAGTATACAAAACCCATACAAACACGAAGCCCATCAAATGCTGATAATATCAATGTAGCAAAAATGCCTCATCATATAAATTAAATCTTCACCACCTGTTTTTTTCTGAGGAGTATGCGTTGGAAGAATGTTTCAAGTACTAGTCAAAAGCAGCAAAACACAATGAATATACGGAACTGCCTGTCCCTTTCTGTGGCTGGCAGAGTTCACTAATCACTGTACCAACTGAGTTGAGACTGTACAACAACTCTCTGATGTATACAGGGGTAGGGTGGGGGTGAGGGGGAAATCACATTCTCTAGCAACCAATATATTGTATTCTGACAAATCAGTCTTCAATCATTTGGCTCACACAGTACATGAAACTTCATAAGTGGAGTAAGTTGCCTTTGTTTGCATATCTGCTTTACGAGTGGCAATGAAACTGGCAATGATCAGTCATCACACGCGTCCTGCTGCTTCTTGTATCAATCGCCATCAGTCGAGAGATTTCCATCATGCAAAATACGATGAATGTGGCGTATATATAAAATTAATGAAAGTCTTTGCATAAGAAATCAGCGAATAAATGTTGAAACGAACCTGCCTGGACATTGGTAGCGGCCACCACCAAATGCAATGAAGCCGTCCAAGAATACGTTCCTCTCCAAATCCACCGATTTCCATCGATCCTATCTCACGAGAATGAATCACAAAGTTTCATACAGAAGTTTCTACTTGTCATTAGCGTCAGATTCAAATTCAAGCAATGTCTGCTATAAATAATTTTATGACTAATAGGAATCAGAGATCAGTTAGTGTATTTTGTGAACTCATATAACTATCTTGAGTAACTAAACAAACACACGCACAGTCGCGCACACACACACACGCATGCATGCACACACCTGATAAGACCCAGATGTATTGTTTGATTGTTTGCACAAACTGCATTATACTACCGTATATGTATTGGTGCTTCAATTTTGCATACATTTGCAACACACTCAAATAGTAGAAGAGAACACTAGTTAAGCCACTGCTATACACTCATAAACCTTTGCTTAATACTTCAACAATGAGAGTGAACCAAAAGTGACTGAAAAACTAATACAGCTCTGATCGTTGAAGTGTTAAAATGCAAATGAATTTAGTGCTCGTAAAATAAATAACGCAGCAAATATATTGCAAATATATTGCTGCTTCACTTCTGTTTAAACTGTAATTACATCGGAGGATTATATTAGAAAAAATTCTGACCGGATTAAACGTTTCTGGCTTTTGGAAAAGCGAAGGGTTGCGGTGAGCCCAGTAGGGAGACAACATCAGAAGATCTCCCTCTGGAATGATGAACGACTAAAAGAAATCAACAAAAGACAAAAACACAAAAAAATCTAATAGCAGATAACAACACAAATTGTTGAATTAGCAGGCTTGGCTTTTATTACTTCTACCTATGAACAGTCAGAAGAGAAAAATAACACATCCTTTTACTTGTTATACTGAGATCAAATGATCATTTATCATGTAACCACTTTCTATGAGATGAGAAATAAAGTCCACAAATCTGCACCACCAAATTTAACTTGAAAGACTAAAAGCATCATGTAGACAGTGTAGAGATATATATTCCTCACTCCAATAGAAAGGCTCTTTGTGACTCTGCGAACAATGGCACCAGGAGAATGTAGACGAATTGTTTCTAGAACACAGCGCTTGACTGCAGGCATTTTATCAAGATCTGATTGCATCACAACATCTCCTTAAAAAAATAACATCAACTCCATAGCGTGAAATTTCATAAAACCAGATTATAAAATAGAAGGATAGTTTTCTAACACAACGATGTTCTAATCTTATATTTAATCAGGAAATCTGTCTATTCAGCTATTGTATATATAGTATATGTCACATTAACAATAGTTGAGTAGCATAAAATATTGCACGCAACTAAGGGACTGTTGGGTGACTGCATCATTGCGTACTGTGACGTTGTCACTTCTCTTCACTTCAACCTATCAACACAACTTGCTCCAGAGACTTTCAAAATGGGTGGCGCCATTCGTCACCTGTCAACTGGTCTCCATTGTTTGTGCTTCATGTGTGAGCCCATCATTGGTGACTATGGGCTATTCTTCTTAATGACATCTCCATCATATCATTGGCAAGTTCAGAGAGAGACGAATTACAAGAGAGGCTGCAACCAAATAGAAAGTTTAGTAATTACGCGTTTAAAATGATACCTCAATGAGAGTTGTGCCGAGACAGAGAAATGAAGCCATCTATGTCAAAGCACGGTCTAAATCCCAAACCAACATTGAAGGCAATGCAAAAGAAGTGAATGTATAGTATAAAAAGAAGCAGACGAATCATGAGGAGCTATGATGCGAGAAACGGCATCCAGAACAGACTCTTCATATAACACAAGAAGCTAATAATCGGCAAATCATTTAGAGCAAATGATTTGGTAGTTGGAATAGAATTGATCAGTTCACAGACAAATCAAAATGACATAATTTGAGAGAAGAGGACTGAAAATCTGTCATGCATCCACAGCGGAGGCGCTATGGCAGGTCACGACCTGCCAAATGATCTGCTAATTTTTTTTAGAATTTTTAATATCTTCTAAACATAATTTTATCTAAAGTTTTAAATGAACATTATTCCTCGCCCACAAGATCATTGAGTGTTGAAGCGCAATTACTAGACCCAACTTTTATATCTGGTCTTATCTAGTAGGTCAATAGAGGTCTATGTTGTAAACTCTAAAATTAGTTTTTGCAGACTTGCCTCTGTTACGAAGATCCCTCTGGAAAAAGAATAGTCTTAAGGAAACGCATAGAAACAGTAATGCTTTCAGATAAGATCAATCGAGTATTGGAAGAGTTGAGCGAGAGACGATTTGAGGACATCCAGCAATAATATTGAGGTCAGCAGAAAGTGATTCAATAGACTGGCAAAGCGCAAGTTGTTGGGAAGAAGAGCCAACTAAAGTCTGTACATCATCAGCAATGAGGTGGCCAGAGGTTGAGTGTTTCTCAGAGGGAAGAAATAATAATAATAATAATAATAATCTTCATTTTTAATCACTCAATCTGACACACCACAGAATGATTACAAGTACATGTTATACAAAATACGGCCCACTATAGCACGACACGCAGGTCGGCTTTACAGCAGTGGGTTCGGTAGCTTAACACTAATAGCCTAAGTGCTGGATCACTCCTGGTAAGCCAAGCCAGAAGTGCTATCTTTATTTTTAGCAGAACCTGAGTCAAGCAACGCAACAGCAAAGCGCCAATGGCAGCTTACAGAAATTTTAATAAATTAATGCCCTGAGTGAGGCTTGAACCCGGGTCGCGCGGATGACTCTCAGTTTAACGACCAGCGCTCTCTCCACTGAGCTACGGGACCCCGAGGAATATCAGTCGTATACAAGATAAAAAGTGGACCCATGCAGCTCACTGAGGAACTCCAAATTTAACAGGAACCAATGAGGTACGAGAGTCACCAAAAATAACCATTTGAGGCTGTGTATTGTTATCATTGTCGACACTTTAGCAGAGCAAGTTCCAGAAACGATGCTTTTACGTCAACAGGATGCCGTGCGAGGAACAGAGCAACCAGTGTAAGAATTGTGGAAAAATAACTGGGGGGATTGACTATGATCCACTTGGAATTGGGAAGGGGTGAAAACAGATCCTACTCTGGGGCTCTAAGAAAGACTGGGGGTTTAAACCCCAACCCCTCAACAATTCCCTCTCACCCTAAGAGCAACTGATATATTGATTGTAGAACTAATGCATTTATAATTCGGATATAATTATAAGCGTTCAACGATAGTTTTTCGTTCCATATACCTAGGTTAGGCTGCTTATGTTGTTGCTTCAAATTCAATAATCAATTTCTTCGACCTGCCAAATGGCTCCCATGACCCTGACACGACCTGCAAAAATTCTAGTGCTGGCGCTGTCAGCACTAGAACTGATATTTATCCAAGAGTTCACAATTCTGCACTTTACATACATCAATTAAACAGTTCAGTTCTATTACCTGATTTCTTTTCCCCAAGAACTTGATCCACTTCCAGCTTAATCTCCGCAAGAATTGTCCCATGCGATAAAATGTAAGCGACTGTCCAGAATGTCATCTAAAACAAGTCAGGACTTCGATGCTCAGGTCTAGTATCACAACACATCGCCAAAGTTTTAGCTTCATTTTATCTTAGGTTTTGAAAAATTACCATTAAAAACAAGCACAGATTTCAGTCGTGTGTAACAATAAAAAGTTGGTTCTTTCAGTGTATACTACACAATGTACACATGATATCATTATAGTTGAAATGCAGTCCAGCTTTTTCACAAACTTGACACATCGGTTCATTTGAGAAAAACATCTTCACAATTTCCTATACACTAAATCTTTTCATTTTAATTCATTTTAATTCAGTATATATATATAATTATATATATATATAAAATGCAAAATGCTTACACCAAAATGTCTGACAAGCCTGACATCACAGACAATTCATTTGTTTTATTTGCACTCATTAGACAGTGCCACAAACAAAAGTTACATACATTCGGTAAGTGGTATCACATGTCCACTATTACTAACAAGTGACATGGAATATTACTTGGATGCTGAAACTGACTCTTATCACGCTGATTCCTGATGTATGTTAATTTCTAACAAGAGCCAAGACAAATTCTGAGGCACTTGACCAGCAAAAAGACTTACAGGAATGGCATTTGCAAGACTTGCCCACATCAACAGAAGTGCATAGTTGGCAGCATTTTCTGAGTCAACAGTTGCTATCAGACTTTGAAGAACTGACTGTAACAAAAAACAATGCAAAAGGAATATTTCCAAAATATCAAACAACTTTGCACATGTTCATTTCAGCAATAATCTTACGAATTATATGCAAAGAAGACTTGAAAAAAAAATTCATTGTCACATGTCTGATGACACGAAAAAAATCAGCAATGTAACTGACACTCAATAATCTTAAGCTTTTTTGTAGCAATGAATGAGATCAGACACAGAGTATGACATACAATGAGACATTTCAATGTAAAGAAATCAAAATGATAAGAATGACATACAACAGATTATGATTTAACAATGTGCGAAAAAAGATACATGCCAGAGAGGAAGTATGCATGTAGTATTGTGGATTTATGCAGAAGAAGTGTGTCGGTTAAATGATGGATACGTGCATGAGAATGGAGCAGTTAAAGAAAACATCTATACCAAACATGGTCTAATTTAATCTTCTTCTCACTTTCAGTGCTTGCTTTTTCTGCTTTTCATTGACGTCAAGCAGCCAATAAATCTGTATTTGAAGAGATGTAAATAGAGATGAAATGACCAATTGATGAGATTCTGTGTTGAAGTGATTTCTCAATAAAACGGCTTCATTTAGATAGAACTGAACATGAGACCTGTCCATGTCCATCCGTTCATTTAATCGTGATCCTAACATTGATCATCCTTCCTAAGTTACATAACATGTCAATGCAACTATGAAGCAGCCATCTTTCTGCTGCCATGACAATTACTTAGCCATTAATAATTATATTTACCTGTTTGCCATCAACAACTGGCAGCATTTCAATGACACCACGAAACTGTTGAAGAAGCCATGCTTTAGACTTTGCCCACCTCCTGCAACAGCAATTCATCTTGGCAATATAAAGACAATGATTACCCTAGCACCAAAATAAAAACCAGCTCACCTCAGTCTGCTGCCTACACAGCTACTACTCACAGATACTACATAATACTATCACACACCCCAGATGCATAATATACATGTAGTTGCTATATGAAATCCACCATGTCACGAGTTACATATCGGCCTTCTTTTTTCTAAATCCAACAGCAGACACGACTGAACAGTCCACTTAGTCTGACCTGTTATGTGAAAATATTATAACTACTTTGAGTTGCCACAGTTGAGCTCAGTTAATTGTAAGCCATCTAAAATATTAGTTGAAAATTATTTATTGTTCCTAACTTGCTTTTGTAAACTTTTCTAATACAAACCTATAACATGAGAATATGATCTTTTAGGTGAGCACGTCAGGTGTGCTAAAGCAGTGGGCTTTCACCAGTGCATTGTTTGTGGCTGGACTAACCAGCAGCTTAGTAAGTTAGCAGTGCTCTTAATAGTTAAAGAGTGTTAGCTTTATTGCTGGTTTGGTCTGGTTCTCACCTAGACAAATTACCTGATGAAACACTCTGGAAGTCGTGCACCATGTTCAAATTGATCATCATAAAATATAAATTGTTGCTCAAGCTTCTTAAAAGCTTGCTGAAAATAACAACAAAACAAATACAATGTCAAAACATAGAGTCATTGTCAGTGGCAACCTTGAAAAGTTTTGCTCTATAGGCAAGGACAAAAATGCCACCCATTATTCATAAATGCCGATCAAAACTCTTATTCTGAATTTTCAGTGTTCTAAGAGAAAAAACCCTCATTGTATTCATTTTGAAGTATAAATCAGAATGATAAAATGCATTACTCTACTGGGTCCCGGGACCCCCCTCCATGTACATATTTGGAAAAAGAGCAACCAAGCATATTCAACATAGATAGTCTAATAAAATTTTGAGGCTTGATTTTTCTTGCAATTCTTCTTGAATAAGTGAATCACGCAATTCTATTGCACTAACGTCTGTTGAATATTCATTTTCAGAAGTTAAAGCCATTGCAATCTTTGTAGAAGTCCTCTGTATTATTTTTGATTCGATATTTTCAATAAAGTAATATAAAAAGCAATAAATAGCAATATCTTCATCGGACGTAGTAAACAGACGGTCAAACGACAGACATCTTTTGACGGAAGTGACCATTATTTAATTCGTGTTAACAAACACTGATGTGATAATTGAACTCGAATGTAAATCCATTTGTCATATAATTTAGAAAAAATTGTTGATAACATTTCTAAGCATTGTTATGCATAAGGACACACTTCCTCTTTTAAACTGAAAAAATTATGGGGCATCGCAAAAGCCAAACGAAATATGAGCAAAACATCTATTTTATTTTTATTTTCTCCGTTTTTTTATTTTGCCGGGATTTGCACTCTTGAAAACATCAATGGCTATCATAAGCCTTGCAAAATTAATTTAAACTATTTCAAATAGACACAGTTCAGCATTTAATTGTAACCAAATGACTTCAACAAAGCACAAACCAGAGACTGAATCCATGGAATTCTATAGATAAGTCAAACAAAGAAGCATAAATGAATATATCTACATGCTGAAATACTTAGATTGTTTTACGTGGCACAGTGTTCATGCTCTTCGTGAATGAAGTGCTTCTTCTGATCGATCCCTAACCTTTTATGCAAAGTCAATATGAACCGGTTCAATTGAATTAATTTCAGTATTAACAGCAACATTTCTGTATAATACACTCAATGTATTGTGGCATACTAAATATTTAAATCATTTAAACTGAAATAGCATGTCTGATTGGTATCTCATAATAATATAATGATTTAGTTAGTTGTCTCACTGTCTGTAAAGCAATGAAAAGGCCAGATGTTTAGAAACTATTCAACCGTTCTGGCCTTTCTTTAAATTCAGCATGAGAGACAGAGAATGGACGAGTAAAAAAATACCTCATCTTGTGTTGGAAGGACACCAGGTCCCATGATGTTATCGAGTACAGCAACATACATTACGCTTCTGATCAGAGAATTTAAATCACCAGATCCTAAAATGAGTTCACAACATGTTCTGATCATAAACACCAATAAAAAATACTTTGGAAAGAGGAGTTTAGAAACGGAGTAAGAAATTATCCATCAATTACTTCAATTAACAGCAATCAAAACATTTTCACCAATGAGCTTTTACTCAATTACCATTCTGTCCCCAGCGTAGCGTTAACTGTTGGTCAAACTTTGTAGATAGCATTTTGCAGAAATCCTCGAGATGACCAGCAGACAGACGACCTTTCAACGTATCATGGATCTTAGTGTGATACTTTGCAAATGATTCTTTTGATATTGATGCTGAAAAAAAACATAGAAACACTGTCACAAACAGTGCTATATTTTAAGACATCACATACAGTCTGGTATACCTAAATGGCAGGCTGGTACAATGTATTAGCAGTTGTACAAATGACACCAAGTTTTGACTCTTTGAATAATTTTTGTCTTAATCAAGATGTGCATGCGCAGTTGATACAAAGGTCATTGTATATAGAGAAATTGAGAAACTACAAATAAGATTTTGTACAGCGCTTTATGGCTGCGAGACATGGGTGTACACCGCCTCGATAAAAAGAAGGATCCTGGCATTTGAGAACAAATGCTACAGAAAGATCCTGAGAATAAAATGGACGCAAAAAATAACCAACGAAGAGATATTTCAGCGAGTGGACAGGGCAGAAACAATCTTACAAAAAGCTATGAGACGCAAATTAGGGCTTTTCGGCCATATCGCAAGAATGACGGACGACAGAAAACTTAAGACTCTTGTTTTCGGAATAATGGACGGAAATAATAGGAGAGGCAGACCACATCGGGAATGGAAGGAGGACATAGAGGACTGGTGTGATGACTCACTACAAAAGCTGTTCCACCTGGCCCAGGACAGAGGCGGTTGGAAGAAGAAGACGAAGTTGACATTGGACACCTACGAGCATATGGCTCATGGTGAATGATGATGATGATGATGACAGATTGTTTTGGTAGATATGTTAGTAAATGTTAAATGTCTATACATGAAACACCAAAGACACATTTTGGACATGCTTCAAAGTTAATTATATCTATTATAGAATATAATCATTAATTATATTTATATAAAATAAACTGCAAAAGTATTATTTACTAGCTGTACCCGGCCACGCGTTGCTGTGGCTGAAAAGACCGTCCAACCTTCCCTCCCTACTTCCCTTCCCCTGCCTCCCTCCCTCCCTTACCCTGCCTCCTTCCCTCCCTCCGTTTCTCTGTCCCTCCCTACCTCCCTCCCCCTTCCCTCCTCCATCCCACCCCTCCCTCCCGTTTCTTCCCCTCCCTCCGTTGTGTGAAAATTGTCAATCTAGCCTTTTCTAGCCTTTTTTCGACCGGATCTGACCTTTTTCAAAATTCAGAGTGGCATCCCTGTACGTTATAAATACACGGGCCAAAATGGCGGAGTATGCGTTAAAGTCAAAATGTATAAACGTGTCAACTCGATGAGAAAGTTGTGTTTTTTGGTGTAAAAGATTTGTTTCTTTCCAGGAAATCCTTTTACAAACACGATCGTATTCGAACGGAGCGTTTTGCGAAAAATTTCAAAAGAATCGGTCATTAAGTTTCCGAGAAATTCCATTAGGAACAAACGTTTTACATTTTTATTTATATAGATTAAAGGCCATTTTTGTGCCAGATTCTGACCTGGAACATTTATAAATTTTAGCAAAAGTAAACGACTTTTCACATAAATACCAATAAGAACAGTTAAAACTGTGACTGTATGGCTGAGACTGTACAATGTGTACATGTATACAACTACAATCACAACTACAATCATGAAACTTGAATTAAACAAAGTATGATAAAAAAATTATACCTAGTGATGAAGTTACAAAACTTAAATCAAGAAAATTTCTTTCTCAGTATAGGGAAACATTAGCATATGGAATTTCAGCATTCTGCAAATCTTGTTTATTGAATGACCTGGAAATCACAAATACCAAAGCACAAAAATAATAACTCTGTTTTATCGAAACTGTGTACATTGAAATTTTGCGAATTCATGATGAAGGCAAACTTCAATTTTTGATTGAACTATTAACATCAACTACACAATTTACACATGGATATCAAAGTTACAGAACAAATCCCTAACTCTATACCATACCCTACCTCATGTTAATTCTTGAGTTTAAAATACAACATTGAATGTTTTGTCCAAATTTGTCCAGCATTTCTCTTGATGGATCTGTGGATCTGCTCCTGCTTGCACAAGATGGCAACTTGTCACGGAAACTGTCAGGTAGCATACAGCATACACTGTTGGTGTGCACAAATAAATCTTCTACCAGAGCAGAACAGAAGTGGCAGAAATGTCTACCTGTTTTGTTGACTGTGTTTTGGACAGCCTCCTGAAAGCTGACAGAAGGAGACAAAAAGAAATGAGAGAAATCCTCGAGTTGTGTCAGAAAAGTCAGTCGCTCTCCCGCCACCTTCAAGGTGAACACTGGTCCAAACTGCACAGATAATACAATACAAAACTTTAGCCCAAGAATGTTATTTAAAAAATTGTACTAAAAACTCAACCATAAACACTAAGTAGCCATTGTTAATGTACACGTACGGCATTCTGCATTTTTGGGAAATAAGCGAATATACGTGTATACGTGCATGCATGCATGCACGTATACATACATACATACATACCGGTACATACATACATACACACCGGTACATACCGGAACGTACATACACACACACACACGCATACATACATGCAAAGACCAGGATGCAATTTAGAAGGATCACATCCAATCAATCAATCAATTTTTTTATATTTTAAGCAACTGAGTTGAACGAGACGCAACTTAAACAGCCAATATTGTTTGAGTTGAACGAGACTCAACTTAAACAGCCAATATTGTTAAGGGCATTATTCGTGTTTAATTCAATGAAACATATACTGCAGATCATAAATTCTTTTTATTATTACATTCAAACTTTTAGCAAATAAATCTTCTGCATCATTGTTAGACATTACTCTGTCCTAAGTCATTAAGTACTACTTCCTAGTATCCAATAAGATCAATGCCTCTGGAATCACACGAATGAAGCATGATCAGTCAATGATCAAGGACAGATTCAGGAGGAACTCTTATTCTTATCCATTTGCAACAGTCGTGAAATTCAATCAATAATTCTCAAATATGCTATAAGATTAGATGTCTGCCATGTTTGTGTCTGTATTCTGAACTTATCTGAAGTAATTTCTTAACTGTACTTTGGATTTCATGCATTTCTGGACTATATACAGACATCTATTACCAATAGTTTCAGGGTAATAACCCTATGCCCCAGTTAATACATCCCCCAAATTTTTACCCAAATTCCCCAACCAGTAACCCCATAAGCAATAACCCAGGATATTTGAGGGGCGTGGTGGTGTAGGGGTATGTTTGGTGCATTGCAGCCAGAAAGTTGCAGGTTCAAATCCCTCTCAAGCCACAAGTCCTTCACTCGCAATTGCTCATGCGCTTCGACGTGAAACTCTGATTCAATGTCTGTGCTGTAGTCGGGAGCGCTTCTGAGCAGGAATCTTGAAGGGGCACAATAACAAGTGCTCATACATACATACATACATACATACATACATACATACATACATACATACATACATACATACATACATACATACATACATACATACATACATACAGACAGACACCTGCCCAGAAAAGTAACTACCACTTTAAAACTCCAACAAATAACCACCAGAAAACAACCCCTCCAGTTTAGACCTACCCAGTCAATAACCACTATTTAACTTTAATCTCTCCTTGCCTACTCCAGAAATGGCTAGGTGTCGGAGTCTGTGATTCTGGGTCTATCCACTATGGGTAGACTTATTTTTTACCCACATACTGATCGGATTTGTATCAAACCTCGCCAATCACTCTATGCGCTACGTGTCCTAATTGCTGATGGTCTCTCCGGACGCACTTGCCTGATGTAGTTCGGGCCACCACATTAGCACGCCTTCTATATGCTTTCCCCTGCATGGTTTGGATTTGTAAATACTGGTAAGTGCACACGTGTTAATGCTATAATATGCAAAATGGTACGGCTCAAATTTCTGCCTGCTGACCAAAAGTCCTTCGATAAGTTCTTTGGTTATGCTGATTCATCCCTTTTCTTTTTTGTACTTTACAACCCTAGCCATGTCCTGGGTTCTCTATAAAAGAATGTCCTCCCTTAAAGAATGTTACCCACTCCCTCCGTCCTCGTTCGTAGAACTGCGAAATTCCTCGTGCGGATGCATTAACCCAGTGTTGTTTTTATGAAATGTACATGTATGCTTTTCCAGTGACTTTGTAGTGTTTATCGTTTCTGTTTTTATCCTTTCTCTCTCATATGGCTCCAAAGATGTCTATTATGCTTTGCAGCTTCATATGATGATTTTTTACTTACATATTATGATTATATATTTTTAGAATTGTACTCGTTCTTACATGACGTTCCAGCAGTGCGTCTGCACTCTGCAGGCGGTTCAATAAAGTACCTACTTGCGTACTTAATGCGGGCATAATTAGAAATAGCCCTGGACGACCTTTATTCTGGCTTCCTCGATGAAATACAGGGCGTTCATGTACTAAGAGGGGACGCAACATATACAGTCTATATTACCTTACATACAGTGTCTGCCAACGAATGCAATAAAATTAGAGCGCAGCGACCGATCCTATCGACGGCATCGCAACATGCAAAGCGCTCAGCAGAATGACTGCACTAACCCTAAAACTAACCCTAACCGACCCTCACGACGCCTAACCTGAGCCCTAACCGACTCTGACGCGAAAAAATAACGTCCCCCGATTGTACATGAACGCCCTCTTCTGTTTACTTTCTTCGTCATTTCGACAGTACCTCCATAGAACCACAGCTGCTGCAAATGCTGAAGCCAAAAAGTAGACGGCAGCATATTGCCATTCCCTCGCATCCGTAGACATCTTCCCCGAAAAAGTTTATTAAATCAAATGTTTTCGGTTTTTAAACCCTGAACCATCGATATTAATTAATATCGATGCCCTGAACTTTTATCAGTGCCATATGACGAAAAAGACAGAGAACAAGAGCCAAATTCTGTGGTAATCTTTAATTTCTATGGTGCTTGCGATATCTGCAGTCTTTGGTTTGGTGAAGATCAGAGAGGACAGAGTGGTTTCAAATATGGCTGCATTTGCCAAACAAATGCAACAAATGCCGCCGCAACAAACGCCGCTGCTCGCCTTTGGCATGGCCGAAGAGCGAGCGGCTAGGTCTGTCTTTGGTAAGCTTAAACGTTTTCTTTTACGTTACGTTTTTACTTATCTAGGTCATCTTTGTAATTGTTTTATTTGAGCCAATATGCCGGGATGGGTAGATGTTACTGACGGCTCGTATGCATGCTCTGTGAACATTCTTCAGATTTTTTCCGTGGCACGGGTAAAATGCTGATTTTAACAACGGAATGTAAAAATCTGTGTCAAGTTGAGGCAGGTTTGGTTATAATATAGTGTCATAATGCCATAGCTGAAGATTACTGATCTTAAGGTGCTCTTGGATATAGATTGTCTGACTTATTGGCTTATGGTGTATAAATGCTAAAACGAATAAAAACATCAGCAAATTATAACAATTTCTGTTCTGAAAATGATTCCTATTTCTATTCATATTTCAGTTCTCTGTAGCATATTTCCGTTCTCATTCTATTCTCGTTCTCAAAATAATACCTAATTTTCGTTCTTATTCTCATTAACGAAAATCCATAATTTTACTTCTAATTTATATTTCTATTAAGGAATATATCACTGAAATGCTGTTCATATTGGCAATTGATAGTTAGTCTTGGTCCTGCAAAACCCAGACCAAGACTTTGAATCTCAAAACCACGACTGTTTAGTATCAAGGCCAAGACTCTGGTCTCAAGAACAAGTCTTCTAAAAAACAAACTTGAGCGCACTCAAGACAAGAACCTTGGTCTCGAGGACAACAAGAATGGTTCTGAGAATTAAAATGGATTTGTGACTGAGGCATAAAATGATGAATTGCTACATATATCAAACAACAGGTCACCAAGTGATTTGTCGCTTCTGATTAATTAATTCATTTATTCAGAAATTTATATAGCGCCCCCTCAAGGAAATTAACTACCCAGAGGCGCTTGATATACTAACCTAGAGGTTTGTCCAATGTCCAACTAATGTTTGTGTGCAACATTGCTGAAATTCAGTGTTTTAGGAAACTGGTGTGATATCTGCAGTACGTCAATACCATCCACTATGATAAGTTGGTTATCAAAAAAGAAAATTAAATTGCATTTTTTGTGATTTTGCAGTTGGAAACATACCTTATGAAGCAACTGAAGAACAACTGAAAGAAATTTTCAATCAAGCTGGTCCTGTTGTTAGCTTTAGGTAATTGTTGATTGTTAATGGTTTGTCTATTTATCTGTAGGCATTTGTTTTGTTTCTTTGTGGCTATATTTCCCCAGGCCAGCGTTTTAAGAATCACTAATCTGATTGGTTGGGTCTAGATTTTGCTTAATTTGTCTTCAAAGTTTTCCTTTGTTGTTGTACAATAATTATATGCTACTTTTGTTTTGATGTGCATTTACCAGCTGATGCTGTACCAATGTACTTCTGAGTTAGCAAAAGACTTTGTTTTTAAGACTTATTTCTGTGTTTGACCATTAATGGGCATCTCTTTCAAAGCTGCTTGCTTTAATTACTTCTGTATCATATGTCGATCTTGTATAGTTAAAGAATACTAATTGTTTGCAATTGATATGTGAAATTGTAGCTTGATGAGTTTTTTTAAATATCTATTTATAATGGTCCACGAATTTCTGGTTCAAAGCATTTATTCTTCTGTTACGGTTCGGGGAGTCTAGAGGTATGACTACAAAGTATGACTACAAAGTAAGGTCCCAATTTAGTAAAAATAACATCGATTTATTCAGTAGCACAATTATTTACAATACTATGTACAAACATTACCGTGTTCAGAAGCGATGAAGTTCGAAGAGGCTAACGGAGCCAGAAAGACGTCGAAATGCAGTACAGCAAACACGAACCCACCAACAGGGTGTAGAGAAGAACGTCGTAGAAGACAACACCGTCTAACTCTCATGACAGAGAGGGAAAACCACAAGCGTGGATACGCTCAACGGGAGACGTCCACCAAGGCACACACCTGACCACAAAGTGCCTTCCACCAAGGCACACACCTGACCACAAAGTGCCTTCCACCAAGGCACACACCTGACCACAAAGTGCCTTCCACCAAGGCACACACCTAACCACAAAGTGCCTCCCACCAAGGCACACACCTGACCACAAAGTGCCTTCTCCCGCCTTACTCCTATCTCCCTTTATAGGCAAGCACAAGAAGCCAATCCTCCTAAAGATGCACGTGCCCCAAAGTCAGATCAAGTAAGGTAGCCAAGAAGGGCCATAGAGACAAGATCTCTACACTTCTCAACTGTCAAACAATTTTAGGTGCATTGCAGATTGGTTGCTTCTGTATCTTGAGGCATTCACTGATTGGACTGCACATCTAGCAGTCATCAATTTAGGCCTTGACTGTGGGTCGTAGTGGTATGTGTACATTGACCACGAAGAGGCCACAAGAGGCTGGTGACTGAGGGGAAACCTGGTCCCGCAGACAGGAGATCAGAGTTGTCAAATAGGATGAAGCGCAGTGAACAGTTGCTGACGAAAAGTGTGAATCGTAATATGAATGTGTTGATCATTCATCTGATACTTCTGATGATGCAACAATTTCTACAATAACTAAACTTTTAGATTTTTATTTCAGCATAATTAATTTATATCATGATTGAATTTCTGATGTAACCAATCCCCCACACTCCCCTAACCATGATTGAACATATATGATGCAGGCATATTCCACTTCAACTGACATAAAATATTTGCAACATTTGTGATTCACAGTTCCCATGTGTAACCAGGATTTGCTACCAGGTCATTGTTTTCAATAGAAATTGTGATGAAGCAAAGAGTGTTTTATTTTAGACTTGTCTACGACAGAGAGACGGGTAAGCCGAAAGGTTATGGGTTCTGTGAGTACCAGGACCTGGAGACAGCACAGTGTGCCATGCGAAACCTTAACAATCACGACTTCAACGGTCGACCCTTGAGAGTTGGAGTGGCTGCGGGGGAGCAGGGAAAGGATGAAGGCAGATGTAAGTATGCTGGGTGCTCGGCTGTAACTTCTTTGAGGCAACTTTAAAAATTTGCTTCTTGCAATGGATAGAGTTATTTTCTTAAGTCATTATCTTCTGCATAGGCTTGACTCTGATATGACTTTTAGGACAAGCTATTATGGAAAAATCCTTCAGTTATGGCACCCAACATTATGCATAAATAAAATATTTGCAAATGTGTATTTGACCATTTGCATCTGCTAATTATGCTGTTCTCTGCAGATTCAGTGCCAGAGGGATTCCTGGTCTGGACGAATCGCAGCATTTTCTGCCATATGCAAGCGATTGCTATGGTATCAAGGTGCATGTGTTGCAACCCTCATTGCCTGTTCTAGCGCCTCTTCTTTAATGTTACAGGAGCCAAGAACTTTGACTAGCATGCTAACCATAATCTTTGGATGAGAATTAGTTGACTAGACTCTGTGTGTGTGCGCGGGATCCTGTCATTGGAGACTCTTCTTGTCGATGCTTTTTTCAGACAGAACGCTGATTTAGTGTGTAATCCAGCAGCACATCCATTTTAGGCGCTGTGTACTGGTCAGAGCACCTTCTTGTCAGGAGCTCTTTACTTTAACCTTGACCTGCTTGTGTTGCCAATCTCTGTATTTGGCCTCTAGTTTTAGCATGTTTCCTCATGCCTGCTTTGCCACTTGATGACATTGGGCTTTCTGATTTTGAGTCCTCTTTGGAATAGCCTCCCATCTGACCTATATTTTCTCCAAGACCTCTCTGACTCTTTTTCATAGACTACTAAAGGTTTCCCATTTAACCGGGTCTGGGTTAATCGCCTCTGAATAGTTATCGTGAAGACGTTAACTTTTTTACAGATAGACCAGATGGTCGGCTATGTAGGCTCTAGGATTTGTGCATTTAAAATTATATAAAGTTTCATGTCCATCTCATGTTAAAACTTGTACAGTGCAGCTATTTATTTACATTTTATGACATGATGCGTCAAAGTGTTATGATGTTATCATGTTGCAAGTGGCACTGAGCAGTTTTATAAGTTTAAAGATTACTGCACAGCATTAAGAGTTTAGTTTTATTTTCAGTGTTTGTTGCGATGTATATATGATGACTGTTGGCTCTGTTTTAGTGATGCAGCAGGCACTGGGAGGAGGAGGACCAGTGCTCGAGGTGAGGATGCTTGAGTCCTGTCATTCACAAGTAATCAGAAGACAGACTTCTTACTTACTTATGTACTGAGCCACTGTAACGTTGCTTTAAACAGTGAAATCTAGCTGCACGTATTCAATGATGTTTGAGCTTAAGGCCTGCATTGACAAAAGTTGAAGATGTTTGTCATGTGACATCTGGCTTTGCTGTTTTTATAGCTTCTGGCCTTGGCCTTCTTATGATGTGTAGTCTTGGACCTCAAGTTTGGTTCATTTGACGTGCAACTGGGGTTTACTTCTGGCAACTGGTGCATATGTATTGGCTACACAGGCCACCAGTCAGCAAAACGACTAGTTTAGGTTGATGCTTGAATTGGTTGACTCCTTCAATGTTTTACCAATGTTTTACTGTATTTGTAAAACTTCGTCTTTGTTTATGATCGTAATACAAAAGAAATTTCTGACTGCCAGCTGTTTGATATCTGTGTGGTCACTGGTTATGCTATGCCACTTATGTCTAATTAACACATTCACCGCCTACACGCCATGTTAAATGACTGGCTGTACTACGAGTTAACTCGTAGTAGGCGGCCAATGTGTTAACCAATGGAGATTATACCTTATTTATTAATAGTTAACTTTTTTATGAAGAACAAATGCTGGTATATTTACTTCCAACTGCCTTAGTAAGGACTTTACAGATGGACTTTTGACTAGCCTTACTAATTTTTTAGCTGTTAAAGAATGTCTATTTGATCTGTATACAAATCATGTGCAGCTAGAGGTTATATCGATCAGTAAAGTAGGTAGAAAATTATGCATGTTTAGTATAATCAAATGATTGGTAAATTAATGCATTGCAAGATTGTTGTATGAGGAGTGGCCTACAATGAAGCAAGCTTGTTGGGCTTAAGTTGATGTGCCAAAGCATGACACCAGCATGCTATTATGAATAGCGTTGACAATTAACGTACTGAATGATTGCTAAACTGGCTGGATCAAAAATAAAAGACATGCTTAAATAGATTTCAACAGAGGTTTGGCACTTTAATGATGAGCTGCTTTGCTTTTCCAGTCGCCATTAGTACACTCTCATTGTTAAAGTGCTAAATGTTTCTTGGACTTGATATTTCTGTTTGTCACGTGGTTATTCTTTTCTAGAGCCCATTTGGTGAACCGGTTGAGACAGAAAAGGCTCCAGAAGCCATCTCAAGGGCAGTAGCCAGCCTTCCACCTGAGCAGATGTTTGAGTTGATGAAGCAGATGAAGGTTAGAGGCTATCAATTAATTTTTGATGTCTTCACGTTGCATTTTGCAACAGGTAGACCAAAATATTGTTTAGCTGTCACTGGTCCTTTGGTTCTTGATGATGATGATGATGATGATGATGATGATGATGATGATGATGATGATGATGATGATGATGATGATGATGATGATGATGAAGTTATGATGAAGTTCAGGAACTCAGTTTTAATATTTTTGTAATTCCAGTTTGTGCAACCTATTAGTGTAACTTAAATCTTACTTTAGAATCTGTTTTGCCTAACAGTGAAAGGCAGTTCATAGATATGTAATTGTGTATTGTATGGTCATCCTAATTTTGCAGTTGCACGATATGCTAATGTAATAATAACTGTTTTAGAGTCTCATTAAGGACCATTAACAATAGCAGAGATTTGTGAAAGTTGTCTGCTCATTGCTAGTAAAATCTAGAGTTAACTGTAACCCAGGTAGTCATTACTTATGTTGAGACACATTATGAAACTGTCTTTGTCATTCGAAAGACATTCTGAATTTCTTTGCATTTTCTCTTCCTCCAGCTCTGTATCCAGAACAATCCAAACGAAGCTCGGAACATGTTGCTTCAGAATCCACAGTTGGCTTATGCTCTTCTGCAGGCACAGATTGTTATGAAAATTGTTGACCCACAAGTGGCACTAGTAAGTCATTACATTGTAGTAAGTCATTACATTGTAGTGTCTCACAGTTTTGAATTTAATCAGTAAAAGAACATTGGTAAGTTGCATTAGTAAGTCATTACATTGTAGTGTCTCACAGTTTTGAATTTAATCAGTAAAAGAACATTGGTAAGTTGCATTAGTAAGTCATTACACTGTAGTGTCTCACAGTTTTGAATTTAATCAGTAAAAGAACATTGGTAAGTTGCACTAGTAAGTCATTACACTGTAGTGTCTCACAGTTTTCAATTTAATCAGTAAAAGAACATTGGTAAGTTGCACTAGTAAGTCATTACATGTAGTGTCTCACAGTTTTCAATTTAATCAGTAAAAGAACATTGGTAAGTTGCACTAGTAAGTCATTACACTGTAGTGTCTCACAGTTTTCAATTTAATCAGTAAAAGAACATTGGTAAGTTGCACTAGTAAGTCATTACACTGTAGTGTCTCACAGTTTTCAATTTAATCAGTAAAAGAACATTGGTAAGTTGCACTAGTAAGTCATTACACTGTAGTGTCTCACAGTTTTCAATTTAATCAGTAAAAGAACATTGGTAAGTTGCATTAGTAAGTCATTACACTGTAGTGTCTCACAGTTTTGAATTTAATCAGTAAAAGAACATTGGTAAGTTGCATTAGTAAGTCATTACACTGTAGTGTCTCACAGTTTTGAATTTAATCAGTAAAAGAACATTGGTAAGTTGCATTAGTAAGTCATTACACTGTAGTGTCTCACAGTTTTCAATTTAATCAGTAAAAGAACATTGGTAAGTTGCACTAGTAAGTCATTACACTGTAGTGTCTCACAGTTTTCAATTTAATCAGTAAAAGAACATTGGTAAGTTGCACTAGTAAGTCATTACACTGTAGTGTCTCACAGTTTTCAATTTAATCAGTAAAAGAACATTGGTAAGTTGCACTAGTAAGTCATTACACTGTAGTGTCTCACAGTTTTCAATTTAATCAGTAAAAGAACATTGGTAAGTTGCACTAGTAAGTCATTACACTGTAGTGTCTCACAGTTTTCAATTTAATCAGTAAAAGAACATTGGTAAGTTGCATTAGTAAGGCAAAATTGTAAGTTATACTATTAAATTTTGTTCTGCAAATTGCATTGATACATTATATTGGGAAATTTAAGCCAATTTCTAGTCATGGAATTACTTACTATTCTCAACTTATTACCTGTGAAAATGCAGAATCGGTTTTCCGGTTGCCATCCTCCATTTATTGAAACACAAATGTGTATTAAAATAAATGTACGTAAGATGTCTGTTTCAGCAGTGCCGGACAAGATTCCGTTTTGCTGTGATTTCAGTACTGGAATGAATGAAAATAAGGAAACCATCATAGTTTAGTTTTAGCTGTAACTGAATTGTAAATTTGGTCATTAACTAAAAAATTTGCCAGGTAATACAGTAATTGTAAATGGAATTATAAGATGTTCACTGTAATTTGCGATCAATAAGATAGTTTATGTTTGGTCGTTTAGCTGGTTTAAATTGGTTAGAGGGAACTCAGTTCAACTCACTAAAGAGTAAAGACACTAGGCTTTGCCAGAAACGAGCACTAACGATTTTTTTTACTACGCAAGAAAGTAGTTATAATTAACACATTATTAATAAATATATGCAAGCGTTTTCGCTCGACTGATTTATATAAAATCACAGGTTACTGCTGCCTGTGGTGTACATTATTTTTAGCAATATTCATATGTACTAAAATAAAAAATTGGTTGCTACTGTTTAAGTTGGTCAGAAAGATTGTGCTGCCTCTGTGCCATGTTCATTCCGTTTCTTATCAAACCTAATAATATTTTGCTGTAATAATATAATATGAAAGTAGTTTTGAATTTAAAAAAAATGATTTGTAACTATTTATTGCTTAATGTAGTTCTAACTGCTTGAGCAGTTATAACTAGTAGTTAGTGACTAGACTGACTGCTGTAGTAGTGCCATCACTTGCTTATTTGTGTATTGTAAGAATGCTACAATGGTGTATTTGTAATAAAAATGAAATAAACTGATTTATTAAACCAGAGTTATTGGGGCTAAGTCATTCATGTGTTGCTGGACACAGTGGACAGTGTTGTTAAAATGATTATAACATCATGATTATGATAATTATGATGTTATGGTGAATTGATGAAGTCAGGCTGCTGCTGTCAAATTCTTTCAGGCGATGTTGCATCGACCGACTGAGCAGATTCCTCCTCTTCTTCCTTCCTCCAGTGCTTCATCATCTGCAGGTGTCCTATCAACATCTCAGCCTCCAATTAACCAATCACCACAGATGCTGGTAAGTCATACAAAGCCGTTCTATTATCTGTGGATAACTGCAGACCAGTGAGGAAGTTGTGGTTCAGGTACACAACATGCAGGAGAAGACAAGTTCTTGATGAACCGAGAACTATGTATGGTCTTCGAGTTGTTTTGCATTAATGAGCATCAGACTGGCCAGACAGAAGGGAGGAATACGTTATGGTATAATACGAGATGAGTCTGAACTTATTTTGAACGCAGTCTCTTAGCTGGTTTGAAAATGATTTTATTCTAACCTTTGATTTAAATTTAAATTCTCTCACGCTGATGTTTTCATATGTTTTAGGACTCCAGGCCAGGCTTTGGTCCATCTGCTGCAGTTGGTAGAGGTGGTCCTCTCCTTGGTCCAGGTCCATCACTTGGCCCTGGTGGTGGTGGTGGTGGTCCAGTCATGGGTCCAAGTGGCATGATGGGTGGAGGTGGGCCAGGCCCATCTGGCAACCTTGGACCCGGTCCAGAATTTGGTATGATTTCATTTGGCTCACACATTTTAATGTTAAATGCTTTAAAGTTTGACTCTCAAGTTGATATTTGATTCAGCCAACATTCAGTCATACCATCATCATCATCACCATTCCTGACACCAGCCTTTTTTTTAAAATTTGAATCTGTGGCATGTCATGTATTGTATGGGATTCCTTCTACTGGCATTATCTTTGTTCAACCTTTGGAGTATTTGTTAAACAACTTTGTGTTCTAGCAGAGTTGTTTGCATAAACATAAGAAGTGTTTATCATATAGATTTGCATTTTTCAATCAGAGTCTTATGTCATCGTTTCTTATTTTCTGTAGTTCTGTAGTTGTAATATTAGTTTTAAAATGCAGTTCTAAAACTTAATAAATTTTATTTTAATAAAACTAAAGTGAATGATTTGATTTATGACAGAATTTCAATTTGAATTAAAGTTGGTAACATTCAAAAAGGTTTAAAACCTGGAATTACAAAAGTTGTGTCATAGGAGCTGTTTGTCAATTTTACCTAATTATCGTTTTAATTGCCCCCAGTTTGTCCGTTAATAACGGTCTGTTGGGTTTTGCTTTGTAGGACCACGTGGTCCAATGCCAGGTCCTCGTGGTCGTGGTGGTCTTCTGGGGGATATGCCTCCCGGTGAGCGAAGAGACGGCCCAGGTCCAGTTGGGCCCAGGGGACCAGCAGGATTTATTGGTGACCCAAGAGGTAAGTAGTTGCAGTGTTGCTTGTAACGCTTGCATCCAATTAAATTACACATGGTGACTTTGCAATCATCTTTACAATGCCAGAGTTTTCCCAGTAGATGTCAAGTACTGCCTTTTGTCGCTAAAGGATTAATCGTATGTGCAGCTGTATTAGGTTTATGTGTCTACTGTCTTCAGTATGACTATGGATACATTGTTTGCCAACTTCATATTATCTGGATGACAGTTTTATCTTGGAATTTAATGAAAACAAGGTTTATTATGGTTAGTTAACCAGTTAAACAAAGGTTGCATAATGTTGGTTTACATCTCTTTCAAATTTGTATACATGTATATGTGTGTAATTCTCATTGATCTGTAATTTACTTCTGTGTGTTTCTACTGCAGGTGTTTCAATAATAATGGTCATTCTATAATATACAGAAAGAAGTCTTGTTGAATCTGTTGTTAGGTCCAGGTAGAGCAGACATGGGTGGACGAGATCCAGGACATCTTATGATGAACATGGGAGGAAGTCTTGGTCCTAGACCAGACCTGGGAATGGGTCCTGGTCTAGGGCCAAGACTTGATGTTGGAATGGGACCCCGTCGAGACCTAGGCCCTGGAATGGCGCATGGTCCACGTATGGATGTGGGTGTTGGGCAGCAGAGACCCAGAATGGACATGGCATCGGGTCCACGCATGGAGATGAGTCCTCGAGACGTGGATGCCAGGCCACGACAAGGTGGTATGCCAGTGTTGCTGGGTGATGTGAGAGAGCCACGTCCTGATTCAGACATGAGAACTGCAAGAATCCAGCCGATGAATGTCCCGATGGGAGCAAATGTCCGACCAGGGGTGAGTCAAACTAGCTTATGCTCATTTCAAATAGATCTGCCATTCTGTTTGGTGTCATCGTATTTGTAAACTTTCAGTTTAAAGGTCCATCAAGTCAACTGTGTAGTTCCTGCTGCCGCCATTTTTTTTGGCAAAGTCAACTTTAAATGCAAATTTGTTTACATGAGAAGTGTATCTTATAAAAATGCACCTTTCATAGTGCAACACACACTTACATACAAATATTCGTATTTGATTGTTAAATTAGACTATCATATGCATATGTGACCCATCATAATAAGTCATTTGTCGCAAATGTCATTAGGCAAAATATGATGGAAAACCTCAAACCAACATTAATGCAGAACTAGTTCAACAGTTTCAAATCATTGTTTGGAGCTCTTTTTCCAAGCAAACTTCATACTCAAATCTTAAATAGACAAAAGAAAAAAAATCTAACATCAGATCTGTTAAAACTTTTCCATCCCAAGTCCAGAGATTTTGACTCCTCAAAAGAAGTATTTTGTTAGAATTTGGTGAACCAGTGTGCCGTACTGCTCCAGAAGCTGGAAATGAAATTGTCTCACAAACATGCATCAAGGGAGATGGAAATCAACTGCAGAAGCTTGTTGTAATCTTCAAGTTGGCATTTGTTTTTCACAGCATCTTGGTTGAATGTATGTAATCATGTCAATACGGGCACCCGTCATGCACCCATCAGCAGTGTCATTACTTGGCTTTGTCAAATTTGGCCATTTTTTAAAAAATCGTTTGAGTTAGCCATGTCAGACTGGTCAAGATTGTCAAAGTCTAGTCAAAGCTTGCCATTCCAGTGCAAAGGAAGAGGTACCTTGGCTGAATACAATTCCTGCTCAGCTGCTTCATTGTCCCGCATGTGGCAGCTCTGTCAGTTAAAGTGTTCAACGTTGAGCCACCTCTGAATATTATTGAATCCTTTTCAATTTTGGCCTGTTAGCTCCTCTGGTTATAGAAACCCGGGCAACTGTGACCCAATTTGACACTTGAAAATTTATTTTTTACATGGTAGCTTGGACCACCCAAGTATACATGGGCTGATGTTTAATTTCTAAAATTGATTTTAATGTTGAACGGCTTTGTTTTGCGTGGCAGAAGATTTTGCATTAAGCCATTGTTATGCACAGAGAGAGGGTAGGTGGTATTTCACTGTAACGGACTTGAAGCAACCTGCTCGACTTTTAAGCATATATGTTTGATGTTTCCAGGGTCCTTCTCCAGGTCCAACCTCTGCACCTGGTGCACAGATTTCACCTCAGGATCAAGAAAAGGTACGTCTGTTTGGCAGGAGCAGTAGGTATGCGATGGTGTAGTGGCACCATAAGTTCTGTGTCTTGTGACCGAAGGGTTGCAGGTTCAGATCTACCTCAAGCCACTGCGTAGCGACTCATAATTGCGAGGAAGGAAATGGGAAACCACCTCACTGCTGCAACTCATCTCATCACCAGGGGCATAAAAGCCAATGGACCTGCCTTCTTGGACAGAGAACCAATTATAATTATCATCATCACTGATAATGTCTGGGTTAATAATATATGTTTTAGAGAATGACTGTTATGTCAAGGTTCAGGTTGCCGCAGCATGAGCAATCGTTTGTTTGGTGGTGTGAACGTTAGTTAAATTAACACTCTTCTTCTTTAGTGTTCTGCACTTAGGCAGATCGTCCAAGATTCCAACGACCCATTCTTGTCTATTCTCTGCTTTTTCCTTGATTTATTTATATCCTTGTTCTTTTCCTGGATCCTTCAACCAGTCCATCATTGTCTTTCTTGGTCTTCCTGGTATACCCTGCAGTCGATCGAGTTGATCGATCGAGTCGTTCATAACTCGGTCGAGTCGATCGGAAAATCATTGACTCGATTGACTTGCAAGTTGAGTCGATCGTTGGTTCTGCCAAGTCGACTCGATCATTGTTGACTCAACTTAGATGTATTTTACTGTTTCTTGCAGCTGGGCCACAAAGTGACCCTTCATGATATTATCACATAATTCCAAATTAGCACACCATCATGGACTATTATAGAGATAACGGTCTCACAGCTTTACAGTGAAAATGGAGCTATTAAGATTCATGTCTTAGTTTGTGGAAATTTCAGCTCTGCAGTCGGTACCGACGTTCTCAAAACGTTCGAAAGGCTGTTGCTATAAGCGCCTGCGTCAGAACACGACTGATGTATTAACTTCCCACTCTGATAATTATGGCAACATTTTGTTCCACATTACGGCGAGTATTAATGAGGGCCGCAGCTGACGCACACATGTAATTCATGTAGAGGCCTCATTGATTTAGCGCCTGTGTTAAGCTGGTTTCTGCGACTTCGCTTTTATGGGCACCGTAGAAATCTCAATATTACGATTAATAAGACCAACGTACCCTAATCGCCCTATCGCCAGTTCATCTGCCTCTTCCGTATTGTATCAATCGGCGATCTTCTTCTTGCAGCAGTTGCAGCACCTCTTCATTGGTCCATCCAACTAATCTTGTCAATTCTTCTTCGCAACCACATTTCAAAAGCCTCAAGTCTTTCCACTTCTGCTTTTCACATAGTCGACGTTTCTGCTCCATATAGCACCATGCTCCTTACGAGGCTTTTTAATCATTCTCTTCTTTAGATCCATTTTCAATCTTCGTCTTAGCAGCTCCTTTCTATTCCAAAGTGATTCCTTTCCCATTGCTATTCTCTTTCCCATTGCTATTCTTCTCTTCATCTCACTCTAGGAGTTATTAAATTATTTGGTGTAAGTGGCATGGAAATTATTATCTATTGGTCAGAACTGCAAGTTTTGATTTATTTGTTGCTCATATTGTTGGGTTTAGCAGGCACATTCACATTGTGTTTAATGCTTCAAGTATTGATTCTGTTAAACCATGATATCACATATATGTCAATCATGAAGAGAGTCTCACCAACATGGTCACACATACACACACCACATGATGTCAGTTTCTACAAGTAGTTCCTTGTGTGGTTGTTTTGCAGGCTGCACTTATCATGCAGGTTCTTCAGTTATCTGATGAGCAGATCGCGATGCTTCCTCCGGACCAGCGCCAGAGTATTCTTATCCTCAAAGACCAAATAGCTCGTAGTGCTAGCAAGTGATCTGTAACTGAACAGCTGTCACGTCTTGGTTTTCAACATGTGCAAGAACGTGTGCTTCATTCCAGACATCTTTTTGGCATGAAAATTATTTGCAGACTTGCAGTTATTTAATTTCAGGTCAACACAGTTGTTGTAGGTGTTTACAGATAGTGTTGAGGTTATAACAGACAAAATTCTATTGTCAAGCTTTATGTCTTGCCCAGCACTCTTGGAACATTTTTAGTAAAATATAGACACCATGTTAGTCATTTAATGATGAAAGATAAGGTGGCCATAGCTAAAGTAAACATATTGTGAAGACTAGTGGCCATTATTCTTGGTGCCAACTTAGCCATGATTGAAAGGGGTTTGAAAAAATTGCCGGGTCTCTTTGGACCAGAGGATGTTAGATATCAGTGTCTATTCAAGTGCCAAAAAATGAATTCCAGGTCTGAGACCCAGACAGACTCAGCTCACTTTCAGCGCTGCGGTCATTGCTAATCAAGGAGCAATTTTTTATGGATGGACACTTGTCAAAAAAGTCTACATGAAGCAATGACAATGGTATAAAAGAATCATATTTATTAAACCTTTTAAAGTCAGCTTTGTCCCAGAATAAATCAGAGAACTTCTAGTCAGCCAGGTTACAGAAACGCTGCTATCAGATTCCCATTGGAATTGACACAAGATCCGTGCTCCCAAATGACAACTTGCGCCTTATCCTGTATTGTGCTATTCTTTGCACAGTCGTCCACTCCAGATTTTCTTGTAGCTAAAATATTCATGCCTGTTTATGGATACCTGTTTTAGAAGGGTGATACAGTGTCTTTGTGATGATTCGAGTTCTTAGTTGGTCTGAACAAAAAACCAAAGCTGAAGTATAATCATCATTGAAGCAGTGCACAGTTTGTGGGTGTTTGTGTGTCTCGAAGACCTTCATGGTCAAGAATATGAAAACATCTGACAATTGACCTATTGTTAATTTGACAACTGAATTCTTCAACCATCAAGTTCATGGAAGTTTGTGCAGCCATTCGTGCCTCCACTGTGATGTATGCACAGCGTTAGATGCTTCGATATGATGTGGCTCTAGCAATTTATAAATGTGACCCATTTGCAGACAACCAACTTATGACTGGTTTTGTGCACATGGGTTACAGACATCAAGCTTTTTGATGATTAAGTCCATTAGGCCCATCACCATTGTTCTGTGTGATTCAACATGCAGCAGGTCCTGAAACAATACGATGTCTTTGTTACATTTGAATCATCACACAACACTTGCTTGCATAGTACAGCATAGATTTCAGTGTGTAATGGTGATGCATTTTATACAGGGAATGTGCAGGCTTCTTCTTGTAGGATACAATTTACCAGACTTGGCCTATTTGGATTTTTTCAGTAATCTGGCCTCAACAGCATAAGCCAAACATCAACCAACCATCATAAAAAATCACGGCTGATGTCAACTGATCCAACCTTCAATTTTAAAGACACCCCTGCCAATTTTCATGCTCTGGTGAAAAATCCCATTTGTAACCATCTTTCCAACTCTGTAATCTTGCACCAAACAAGCATGTATGATCAGTTACAGCATCATGTTTGTTTGTTTGTATGTGCACTTGTTATAGTGCCCCTTCAAGCTCTCTCTACTCAGAGGCGCTCCCGAATGCAGAGCGGACACTGCATCAGAGTTTCACGCCGAAGCGCTGAGCAATTGTGAGTGAAGGACTTGCCCAAGGTCCTTACATGGCGAGGTGGATTCGAACCTCGAACCTTCCGGCTTCAAGGCAATGACGCCACCACTACACAAGCCACACTTCAACTGCAGCCCAATAGTATTCTTGTTGAACAATACATCAGTATTAATTAACATCTACAGTAATATAATAGTATTTCAGATTTCTTATGGCCAAACTCAGTACTCAGAAACATGGGCGGAGTTTATCAGGGGCTAGGGAAGCCCCATAGTCATGTTTTTTTACCGTGCAAATTGTTTTTTTTCTGGCTTAGCCCCCCAAGCACTTCCAACTAATGAGTAAAAAAAGTCATAAACTTTTTCGTATGGGAAATACATAGTAATTTTCATGATATTTGAACTTGACGAAAAATAATTCCGGCGCCACGCCTTCTGGACCAAGTTTTTAGCCCCTCCAAAAACGGAAACCTAACTCCGCCCATGCTCAGAAACCATAGCAATGCAACAAATTTATGACAAAAACGGCTTAACCAGCACAATAATATTAAATACGTGGTATTTGTAAAGCAATAAATCTTGTACATGTATTTTTATTGGTAAGTCCATGGCATAAGTCATGATATGATTCAGTTATAGCACAGCAGTTTGAAAAAAATGAGGCAAATTTTTTGACAAAATCAATTACAGCAATACAGAAATTTAATATCTTTCAAACTCTCTGAGGTACTAAAGACAGTATATGCTCAAAGTGTCTTGATACCTGTACTTAAATAATAAACACATAATACATACATACAAATACATTATATATATATATATATGCATGATATATTTCACACCAGAATAATGCAGTATAAAAGGGAGCAACTAGCAAACTAACAGCATATCTAAATGAGAAGCTGTCCATAATATTTACTACAAGAAACATTTAAAAATCTGGAGGTTATGCATTGTTAGTACCAACAATGTCCAGAAGCTCTTAAAGTCCATGTCCGGGTATGTACCAACATGCATGCATAAGAATGTGCATCAAAAAGAACCTCGCATATGAATTCTTTCAATAACATTCCATCAACGCAATTTGCATTGAAAATTAGCTTGGTTCAAAAGGTGCCACTGGTTCTTTGCTCCTTAACAACCTGAGCCATAATCGTAATTCACAAACGGCAAAATCAGCTTTGCCTGTAAAAGAGGCAATTATTTAAATCAAAACCAACACATTCGCCCTTCTTATTGTGTTGAAGAAATCCAAGCGCACATTCAACGCTCACAGCCAGCAAGTGTATGTGCCATCCAGTTCTAATCACCCAAACGCCACACACATGCAGACATCTGCATCTCATATGCAGCTAAGTCAAGATCATCGCTACATTTATCAAAATATATACCAGAATTATTTACAGTAGTAGAATAGCATTCAGCAGGGCTTTTTTAACGTCCAGTTGTACACAAAATGTGCAGGTGTGGAAGCACTTCTGTACAGTTAAAACTAGCAAAAAAGGTCATTATCCTTTGGATATCTGATTGGAAGTAATTTACCATGGATGATGGGAAAGGAAAGAAGGAGTTACACAGTTGTAAAAATTCCTTAAAAACAGCCATGGCATTCAGTGTCTAAAACCAAGCATCATGATGAATGCAGCAGAATTAAATAAGACAAGAGGTAGTAAAAGGCAACAGTCAGAGTTGTTGTTGGCTTCTGATCCGTACGCTCTCAGAGGATAATCAATTTCTGACGGGTTGCTATCTAAACTCGATTTACGCGTGTATATACTCAGCAGCACTTGTCTGAAATTAAGAAAAAAGTTTCATGTAGCATAAACAATATAGGACCATAATTATGTGACCCGTCATGATGAAATCAGTCGGAATTCGCACAATGCAGAACTGCAAATCGCTTTTAAAGGTGTTCACCCTTCAAATTATTGATTTTTCCATTTTTGGAATCTACATTATATAATGTCTCAGTAAAATATTAAAACTGACTTTATTTTGCTGATTTTAACATGCTATTGGTGCAGATTAAATGACCAATAAGATTTAAAACCTTTATAAAAAATTCAGAAAATCGCGTTTTCCCAACATTTTCTGTTAGGCAGGTCGATTGATTAAAAATTTATAACTCAACAAGCACTTGGTCGATTTTGATGCGTAATAGCTCATTTTAAAGGTAATTTAACATGGAATACTCAAAAAGGGCCTAGCGACTCATTTCGTCATGACGGGTCACATATTTAATGATTAACAATTTAACTTGTATAAATGGCATGCCTTTTCATACCTAACCAATGTACCTTTGGCCAAATTCACAAACATTACTCACTTATAACTGAGCTTAGTGTGATGGAGAAGCATGCAAGAAAACCAAGCCATTCTCTGAAAGGCATAGCACGATCTTTCTTGGACACAGTTCATGGGAACAGATGTATAGATATGTGACCATCAGACTGTGAGCATATCCCTTGAGCTCTCAGCTGGTTTAAAGACCATTGTTCACCATTTCTTAAAAGAGCCACTCCCTGAGTCAAGATACAAATCAAACTGTCAAACATCAAGTCATGATGATAAAATCCATTGTCCCAGTTTCTGAGAATGTTCATACTTAAATTGGAGGCAAACACAATGTTAAGACAAACTCCAATCCGTCTTCTTTGGAAAATTAAGAGAGACCTATGACTTACATCTTGTTCTAGAACAAGTTGCACAAATCAATTATTGTAGCATAGACTCTAATTTAATAGATGTTTCATTGTTTAAGCTTTAACGATTCACAGCAAAATATCACTACGTTCATACTACAACAACTGTCTGAACTGTTTCTTGCTAAAGTATAAAGCAGTTGACACTGATCAACACTCCCTAAGGAAAGTGGTAAGCAAGCAGATCACTGACCTGTAGTCGGTGAGGATTTCTTTGAATCCATCTGCAACTGTTTCACGATGACTGAAATAAATTCGAGAGTTCACAGCAATTTCGCCAACAATGTCATCGGTCAGTTTTTTCCGAGCCTCAGTATGTGTTATTGTATACAGCTGTAAAATCACACTAATCCTCTGAGTAAAAAAGCACACTGCAGTAAATCTATCTAATCTAATCTAATAAAGCATTTGTAAAGCGCTTCTCACAGCAGAGCTATTCAGAAGCACTCTCAACATGACAGGCCCATGAAAGGAGAAATGGATGATATTCACATTGAAGTAACATTGACTGCATTTATGGCTAGGGAAGCTTGATCCAACAATGTGCATAATGCATGCTGTATGCTCTAGAAGAAGAAACTTTGTAGACGACGGAACGTGGTGTAAATGAAAATGACAACTTACGACATTATCATATTCAGAGAAGAAGAGAAGAATATCCTCCGCACATCGGCCCATCTTCCATTCATCGAGCAATCTGTATGAAAAGCGTTTCGCCTCATTGAGAACAGCATCCATGTACTTAGCCTGGTCCTCACTAAAACAGAAAATTACCATCACATGCATCAGACCATGAAACTTAAGGCAACAAACAAAAGCAAACACTGAACCAATAAAAAAAACTTAACAGGAAATTTATCGTGTGCTTTTCCCATTATACGACAAAATGCTGTAATAGCCAAACAATTAAACATATTTTAGGCTACCTATACAGGGTACGTAAAAAAAATACACATAGGTTTTTTGCCAATATCTTGGCCAAAAGTAAGAATTTCAAAATGAAATTTTACAGTCTTTAAAGACAATTCATATTTACACATGATGGTCAGATCTCATCAAAATATTTCAAACAGAAAAAGAGTTATACCACTTTTAGGGAGGCCACCCGCCCTTGTTTATATGATTAAAAACTGTAGCGCAGCAAAAAGTAGCAAAGACATGATTTTATTAAGTATCATCTCAAATAACTGTTTGGAAATGAAATTGATAGTGATTCACAACTTGTGTTCAATGTGCCCACCATCAGTGCCAAAACTTCTTTTGAGTATCTTTGCAAAGTTCTTAATGTTGACACGCTCCAAAGGCAAATATTCCCATATCAACTCCAATGCGCCCATCAATTCTCTTACCGCTCTTGGTTTTGGCTGCAGATTGTGATATTTCGCCAGCATAGCTCTCCGTAATTGATTTAATACCAATCCATCCGATTCAAATCCTGAGATTTGGGGCCATTGGCATTCTCAATAAAACCAGAACAATTGACATTGAGCCGATCTCCGTCCATTTACGGCAAATCTCTTAAATCTCAGCTTAACTCGTAATTTTTGCGCTCTCACTGTTTATCGGAGTAAACGTTGCTCATAGCCTTATATCTCCAGCATCTTTCTCAAGAGGTGTCTGAACAAACATTTTGTCTGTCATTGACACCTTGGCCATTTTCATTTTTTTAGAAATTTAAATTTAATTGCCTTAATAGCAAAATTATGAATCTGACAGATTCCTTATTTACCAACTTGATTGTCATCTTGCTAAGTGACTTCACAGTGACCTGCGGTTACACTGGTACCCTGTTTCTGTTTAAAATAGTAGTAATAATGATCATGTGGCAATGTCAGGGCTATTTGATAACAATTATTTGAGATGAGACTTAATAAAATCGTGTTTTTGCTACTTTTTGTTGCGCTACATTTTTGAATCGTCAAAAAAGGTGGGTGGCCTCCCTAAAAGTGGCATAACTTTTGTTCTGTTTGAAATATTTTGATGAAATCTGGCGATCATGTGTAAATATGAATTTTCTTTAAGACTGTAAAATTTCATTTCGAAATTCTTACTTTTGGCCAAGATATTGGCAAAAAACCGTAGGTTTTTTTTGCGCACCCTGTAGATTTGAATATAACAGCTCTATAGTGGAAAAGGTAAACAAGACATTCTCCATAAAACTTCTCCTGATTTGAGGTACTTGAAGAACTAGCCTTCTGTCTCAGGCACTAACATGACCATCCAGAAAACGGACACCAGTCCAACCATCCAAATGTGTCCCTACTCATTTCTTGGCCTGTGAAGCATGGGGGGTGCCACAAACCATGTTATTTCATAGATGCCCACTCATTCAAGAACATTTATTAACACTCTTCAATCTTGATTAAGTTTACAACACAAACTATGCACCAAGAATCCCCAGTGGCAAATCACGTGAACTCCCAAAAAATCAGTCTTTTGTTCGGAACGTGAAACATACTTGTATTTGTTTCCTAAAAATTAGCAGAGCTATCCTCATCTTACGACGATAAAGTGCATGGACTTTTTTTCAAGATCAAATACCGAGAATAGTTGAGCTTGCGAATGTTTCGGTCCAGTTTCATTGCACGAATGATTGCAACACCAATGAGGTATCCACCTTGGCCCTCTGGACGGCAAATAGTACGATTGCACGGACACTGAGTATCATTGTAAATACTCCGTATCAAGTCATCAAGCTGGTAAGCTTTCCAAAGATATACAAATTCAGTAAGGTCAAATCAATAGAACTTTGATCAAGTCAATGAAACTACCTTCAAGCACAGCCTACTAGAACATGCACGATATGGAAATAATACACTTATCTTGAAGCCTGCCTAACTTCTAAGGTGAATACTTGTAAAGTTCCAACTTTCAAATTGAATGCTCTCATAATTGTAATCGTAAGCTCAAAATTTTTAAAGCGCCACTCGAAAATCAAGCGCAGGGCACCAGCTTATTCACTAGTGCTGTGTCTAGCCAAACGGGTTGTCCAAAAGAGTAGTCCAAAGAAGCTCTAGTCCAGTAAAGTACATTTTTATTACGATATTTATAAAACACGGCCTACTAGAACATGTAGATGAAATGACAGCACCAATTTTTCTAACCGTTCTCAAATGCATTGTACACCTGAAAATACATTGAACCAAATAATTCCATCATTTTCCAATAGCTTCCTACAGTAGCCTACTTCCAGACAATAGTTTTGGCAAGTGAAAGCGTGATGCTCTTCTCATACCTTGTTCGACAGGTATGATGCCATCAGGATCACAGACGTGGGACCTCATGCCCTTGCGACCACACCTCTCCAGATCAACCAGAGGATTTGCAATTTCATGAACTGCTCGTGGAGGTGGAAGAGTCTGTGCCAGCACCATTCCCAACCAACCTTTATTGTACATCAGAATGTTCAGTAGCAGCAGCAACACTACCTGGCTCTGCATTGTCCTTGGATTTAATCAACTGCAATGCCAAGAATAGTTATTTTAAAATAAAAAATTTGGGGGGATGTTGTACCATAACTAATAGTGCAGGTATAAAATCAACCTGACCTAAAGTTTATTATCTTTAATTATAGTTTTAGCCTTTTTCAGAAATGGTTCACAAAATAATAAATGATGTTCACTTATATGGAAAAATAGCATTGCTTTACCGTAACTACTAAGTATACAGGTCTACATGGGTTTCGAACGGGATAAACATGAGTTTAATGGGTCGTGAAGAGAGATATGAATCATGGTGCAGTCAGTCGCAGTCATGATGAGAGTCGTTGGATATCCAAAATTTTAAAACAAATTGTGAGTTTTCAGACATTTCTTGAAGGAAGAACTTCAGACAATCATTGGTACTTAATTCCATTACTTAGGGGCAGTACAATAGAATCGCATGAGAGCAAATGACAACTGGTGCTGCTGCATTGAGGTTCTACAAAAAGACCCACAGTATACGTGTTGAACTCAGACTGCATGATGGAATGTAGCCTAAAGAGGAAGGCCTGCATAGTGGTTGAAGGATCAGTATGATTGTTATAGGTAAGACTGGGCAGTTTTAATCTTATTCTGAATTCTACAGGAAGCCAATGCAGCAGACCGAGCAGAGTCACTGGATCTGAATGAGGAGATACACAGAGAACCATGCGGAGAAGCACAGAATTTGTATCCGTTGAAGCCTGTTGACTTCTAAGTGGCTGGAAATCAGAGTTGGCAGAATCGGTGCAAAAGCAGACACTAAGCCAGGGTATGGAGCGTGACATTTACCTCTTTCAAGCTTCAGAGTGTAGCCTAAGATAATTACTAGCCCAACATTGACACGTCATCAACACTGAAAATAGTCGCATCATTCAAACATCAAACTCTGTCATCCTGGGTGTTCTGCGAAATTTCAGTAATCGGATAGGCCTACGTGACCATACTGAATAGTTTAGCAAGAACATCTATAGAATAGAATAGAAGAACGCATCGTCCACCCTTCTGTCCAGGTAGCTTAGTTAGATCGCGCCTACGTACACGACTAAAAGTCCACCAGCGTCTGTTTTGCCTTCGCTCTAAGTTTCGTAAACATTCTGTTGTCTTTTACAACCAGATAAAAGTTTGCAATTCAAGTTTAGATAGATTTACAATAACTACAGCCCCGAAATAGAAGCTTCTGAAAAGCACGGCGAATGACGTCTTGAGCATCCATCGATTCTAATTCTGGACACAGTTACGCACGCCCTTGCCTTCCGCAGCAGCAGC
Organism: Lumbricus terrestris; assembly: GCA_949752735.1. Taxonomy (NCBI): domain Eukaryota; kingdom Metazoa; phylum Annelida; class Clitellata; order Crassiclitellata; family Lumbricidae; genus Lumbricus; species Lumbricus terrestris. The sequence continues at coordinate 25,940,455 of OX457045.1, read as the reverse complement.
AGCAGCAGCAGCAGCAGCAGCAGCAGCAGCAGCTGTAGCCTCAGCCTGTAAACAGGCAACGAGACTATCCCGCTTATATTTGTTGTTTGGTTGCGTTTTTCTCAATCTTTCACTTTAGGCCTATGCAGCAGTCATTTGTAACAACTTAATTGGGATCTTCTTAATTAAGACAAAAACCGGATATCCTATATCTGGATAGAAAGTCATCTAATTAATAATCTTTTTTAATGGGGTGTAATGGAAGACGCGCGGCTCTACACGGCAATGTGGAGGGACGGAGAAGTAGAGGACGTCAAAGAAAAACATGGATCGACAACATAAGAGAAGATCTAGAGGAAAGGCACATATGGATATGAGGAATGCCATGGATACCATCAAGGATAAAGCAGCGTGGAGACGCCATGTAAAAGCCTCATCGTCGGCGCGGCCGGACGGAGGAGAGCAATGATGATGAATGGAAGATGCGAGACTGATTATTATCGTTGACGTAACCGAACGGCAATGCTTATAGCGGTTTTGTGTGTGAAACTATAACAGTTTATAATGCGTGGCGTTTTCAAAATGAAAATGATTAGTTGAACCAGTCAGGGTCGAACACTATAGACATAAAAAATGAGCATTAGGCTATATTTAAAGACATAGGCTACGCAGAGCTAGCAACCTAAAGAACTCTAGGCCACTATAAAATATATTCGTATTAGTCACAATTATTAAGTTCCATTGGTGTTTCGTCCACTCTCCGTCAAGTGTCAGCCTCTCCTATGGTAGGAAATAGGAATGCAGGCTATATGGCTACTCACAAAATAATGCTTGAGCATATTGCAGCACGTGCAATCGTCATTGCAAAACACACTGCAGAGACTGCAGCGTTACTGGCCAATAATTATTGCCCGTCTGCTCAACGCATAGGCGACTCTTGCGTGTCAAGCGATCAGCGAATATTAGCGGCGCTTTGTGCATGGTGCATTAGGAGACCATGCAAGGGCAGCAGCACGTAGACGTAGGTCCTATATCTCGGTCATCCGCGGGGTCTTGGTCCGCTCGAAGGAAAGGTCGCCTACATACATTGCAACTGGAGCAGGAAAGGATTTGCCATCGACATTCAACGAACGCTTATAAACCCGGATTTTCATTCCATTCTCTATTATCCATCGCGGCATTAGACTACATAGGCCTACAGGCCTACATCGGGTTTTGCGAGACGTTTGCGAGTATATATATATATACAGGGGCGCCCGCAGGCGTACGCACTTACGCAAGTGCGTACAGCAGCGGCGCCCGCAGACGTACGCACATAGGTAAGTGCGTACAGCGCGATGACCCAAAAGGTATGTTTTTAGGAAATTCTAGGTTGATGACTAAAAAAAAAAAAAAGGTCATCAGTGTTTTCGGCGGATAGAAAAGGTATGTTTTGAAAAAATTTTTGGTTGATGACTAAAAAAAAAAAAAAAAAAAAAGGTCATCAGTTTTTTCGGCGGATAGAAAAGGTATGTTTTGGGGAAATTTTTGGTTGATGACTAAAAAAAAAAAAAAAAAAAAAAGGTCATCAGTTTTTTCGGCGGATAGAAAAGGTATGTTTTGGGGAAATTCTAGGTTGATCAGTTTTTTCGGCGACCTAACGAAACTTTTTCCCTGTTCGCCCCTCCATCGAAAATTTCTGTGCGTACAAGAAAAAAATCCTGCGGGCGCCGCTGTATATATATATATATATATATATATATATATATATATATCGGCTGTATCTGTATTGTTTATAATATTTATAGTACGCATAAGCCTATAATGAGAAACTACTTTAGTATACATATGTTGGCCTATGCGCATGCTAGGCCTATAGCCGGCCCTATAGATGAGAGTTGCCGTGACCCGACCGTTGCCTTAACTGGACCACAGCTTACTTTACCCCTATAGATCGATACACATTTCAAACCTTTTCAACTGTCGTACCCGTATTGATCTTGCGCAATTGAATATTGATCGTATCGCTGCAATCAGTTTAGCGAAATACTAAACATTTATTGAATTGCGGTAGAAACTCAATTTCATGTAGTTCTGATTCAATTTTGTCATACCTGACAACGAGTGTGCACATCTTAGGCAAGCTCTTTAAAATGCAATCATATGTTTCCTTTAGGCCTAACTGTAGCCAGGCTAAGCCAGCTAGGTTTCATATTTGACCAGCAATACGTTATTGTGCGCTAAGAATTACACCTGTTGTTGAGCCACCGCAGAGTAGCCTAAGTAAAAGTAGGCCTAGTCCGTGTTTCCTTAAATGGACTGCATTAAGTCTCATTAATTGGACCTCTAATTTGGGTGTGATCGATCCATTTAAGGACACCTTTACTTGCAATGTTATATTGTGCTTCTTTAAATTATTATAATAGATTCTATTAGCGTCTGTTACGCTGAACAAGAGCGGATAATGTGGCATGGAGCCATGGAATATGGCGATGCTTCTGACAAACTTAGAACGAGAAATTGGAGAACATAATTTTATGCGGGAAATGTCCGTTGTATATAATTTCCTGACAGCTGCTTTGATTCATCATATACGTCTATGACAGGGCTTTTTGCAGAAATGTTTAGAACTGCATACTTTCTGCTTTAGTGTGGCAGTGCTTCTTGGGATCTGTCCCTGTTCCTGTTGCGAGAACATGCCGACCCTTGCATGTTGCGATCGAGAGCTCTGAGTCTCTACTTTGGTTGTCCACGGACGTCATCGTGCTCAATGTTCTTCCACTCAGAGAGAACTCCACCGAATTATTGCTCTTTGAAAGCATTGTGCTTTCTCTGTTATTGACTCCATGATATGGAATGGGTTTCCGCTGTTTATACGCCGTATGCATATATTGTTTGCTCAGAACATGGGCGGAGTTTGGTTTCAGACTTTCAGTCCTTGGAGGGCTAAAACATAAATTGGGTTTTGGGACGCGGAGACTTGGTCCAAATCCAAAAGAGCGGCGCCGACAATATTTTCATATACTATTTTTTCCCGGCCAAAAAACTGATGATCTTTTTTAGTCCTTCGGTTCGAAATCTCAGAAAAATATACAATTTTCCCTGCCAAAAAAGCTGATGACCTTTTTCAGTCCTTCCGTTCGAAATCTCTTAAATTTTCTCGGGCCTTCTTTAGGGGGTTTAATTAGCGCCCCTGGCCCCTGATGAACTCCGCCCATGGTTCGGAAGAATTTTATCGGACCTTAAAAGCAGTACCGTACTTTGAAACCGATGTTGGCTCGGGAGCAGGGCCGGATTAACCAGTATGCCATGTCTGCCATGGCGGCGGGCCCCCCGCCGTCAGAGGCCCCCCGCGTTTGCCAAAAAATTTTATTGTGCATTTTCCCATTTATTCGAGGACAGTGCGTAAATTTGCGTCCATTGGTCATTGTTTTCTTCTTTGGGCGAACAGCAATATTATTTATCTTGGCCTCTATGTTTGTGCCAGCTCTGATTTATGATTTTGTCGGTATTCCATTTGGTCTACTTTTAAAAGGGATAGCCCAGAGTTACAGACAGACGGAGACAAAGATAGTCATGTAGCAGAGCCGCATTAAGGCTAGTGCAGGCCCGGGTGCTGTGGTAATTACCTTGCGGGCCCTCCTCTCACTCTTCTGTCAGCCACTGGTCTACCATGCATGGGGGGCACATACGCATGTAATTATACCGTGTTTCCTAATGAGTATACAATACATACAGCCAAGAGATACTTTTTCTTTGGTACGCGTGCAATTGTTTCTAAGGAAAAGTTTCCTACACTATATATTTTCTTATATATTTTCTTCCTCTTCTCCTTACATCCCCCGCCTCTTCAACTCTAAACATCACCCACCTTAGCCGTCCATCTATCTGCCTGCCTGACTCTCCGGACTTGACCCGCTGCCTATCGATTTTGTTTTGATTGAGCGCCTGTGAATAAGCTGGTTCCCGCGACTTGGCTTTTGTGGGCGCTGTAGAAGTTTCGAGATTACGATTACGATTACGATATAGCCCAGATATAGGTCTACAATACGTGACAGAAGGAACGAACGACTATATTCTTCAATTGTCATTTATATTTATAAACCCTAATGCTTATGTTCCATTAGTTGATTTTCTTCATTGTTCCCCACGTCCACATTACGAAGACCTCCAGTCTTCTTATGATTATATTGCTTGTTCTCGTGGTTCATGTCTCACATCCAACCAACACCACGTGCACTCCATGTCAATGTTTTAGCATCCGTTTCTCTGGATTCCTGTTTCCTCTTTTCTTGTCAGTTTATAGTAATTCTTAAATTTAAATTTATAAGTTCCTTCTTCCTATTTTCAGGTCTAATAAAATATGCACATGGCATCATATTTCTTTCGCAGACTAATAATATGCTGGCAAACTGCTCTTTAGAGCGTCATGATCGTCTTGCACCAATTATCTAGGTCTAGGAATTATTGGAGAAGAGTAGGCCTGCACAGTGAAAGAGATCGAGACAAAAGAAGTGGGTAGGACACAGGCTGAGGGCAGACTCACTGCGAAGAACGGTCATGAAAGAAAAATGAAAGGAAGTGAACAAGAGGAGGACCACGACAGGCTATGGATGATAGCAAATGGATAGGCCTATGGAAAGTTTGAGGAAGAGGCATTGGACACTTCAGCCAGCCTCGGATACAGAAAACTAGAGTAGAAGATGATATAATGTTTAAGAAATTAAGAGTTATGCAATAACATATCTTCTAACGTTATTTCTATTATTATTTTAAAGAAGCCAGTCAAAATGATTGACCCTCATGGCCTAATTTAAGATATCCCAATCCCATCACTGTTGATACCTCCCAAACAGGGCCGGATTAAGGCATGTTCAACATATTCGGCCGAACAGAACAGGGGCCCCACACTTTAGGGAGCCCCACACATGCGGGAACAAATTTCCGATAATTTTTTAGAATTTTAAGAAATTTCAACCAAACGACTAAAAAAGGTCATCAACATTTTTGGCCGAAGATCCGCAAAAATTTCCCAAACAGGGCCCCACATTTCTTAATCCGGCCCTGTTCATTCTAATCAATAAGAGGCACGAATGGACACTGTGGAGTGTGGTGACGGAAGGTAATGGTAAATTAGGGCCCCCTGAAAATATGGCGGCGGGCCCCCCGAGGGGATAATCCGGGCCTGCTCGGGAGCACTCCTGAGTAGTAACCTTTCATTGGAATTTCATGTTACAGTCTACAGGCTCTTGACTCCAAGTCTCCAATAATAAACTCGTAGTGCTGAGGATCGAGAGAGCCTGAGAATATAGGTTATATATATATATATATATATATATATATATATATATATATATATATATATATATATATATATATATATATATGTATATAGTCAATCTGCATAAATCTATGGCTGCGATACGATCTTAGACGCATAATATATTTGCGCCATCTGCTAGTTCGCACGGTAAACTTCGAACTGTTTCGTCATCGTTTATTTGTGACGTAATTTAGTGTCACACGCGTAGCCATGGTAATTTGAAGAAATAGTGACGTGTTCGCTGCACTGCGAAACGTTTTCCTTTCATGGAAAAGAAAAAGACGCGGCCGCTGCCCTTACAGAATAATATTATCGACTGAATCGAAGACGCGCATTCTTCGAAACCTTGAATTCGAGCAGACGAACACAAGACGGTAAGCAGCGCAGATAGTAAATTATATAGCGTATATAATGGTACAGGTATAGAAGTATGCATCCGCTCCGAACGTCAAATTTGTCTTGATTTCCTATATATACGAACGTATGTATTCAAACGCGCCTATTCCCAATGTTCTAGAATGCTCCTGTGATTTTTTTTATAGTTTTATCAAAATGTACAGAAATACATAGGAAACGTGTCTTTAACTTCGCTCTCGCTATAATATGTGCACACACATTTCAATGACGTCATTGAAATGTGTATGCACATAGCGAGAGTGAACTTTGATTGCAGTGAATTTGAATTTAAATACGAAATTGCAATGGTTTGTGAAGATTTTCGATAAAATAAAAAAAATCGCAGGAACGTTCTAGAACATTGGGAATAGGCGCGTTTGAATACACACGTACATATACATAGGAAATCAAGACAAATTTGACGTTCGGAGCGGATGCATACTTCTATTCCTGTACCCATATAATTTCTTACTATTGCCGTCCGTACTCCGAGTCTCCGTCGTCACACAATAATCTACAATAATCGATTCCAAAAGACGGAAAACTTCACGTCTAAACGAACCGGAAGTTGCGCTTGAACAGGATAAACATGGAAAATATGGACATTTCATATTTCTATGCGTGGGGCACGCTCGTAGGCTACCTCAGACTCAGAGGGGTAGAGGCGAAAAAGAAAATTTCCCGTAAGTCTGTGTGTTTGTTTGTGTGTTAGATCACGGGCGGAGACCTGGGCGGAGACTGGAGGGGGGGACGCAAAGACGCGAGATTCCTTTGAAGGACGAGTGGCAGAGTGTCGCCGAAAAATTTCCATCTTTTGTCGGTCAAAATTTCTGACGACCTTCTTTTTTTAGTCATCCGCCGAAATCTCGAAAAAATTATATTTTCGTCGCCAAAAAAGTTGATGACCTTTTTTAGTCGTGACGCTCAACGATTGAAGGGGTACAAATGCATGGGCCGTCTCCCAACACCTCCATTGGGGGGACCATTCCTCCTGTCTCCCCCCTCCACCTAGGTCTCCGCCCATTTACGTGTTGGAATACCTGCAGATGAACACGGCCACAGTTTTGAAGCAATCGATTCCAATCCTTCACAGGGGTCGGGGTCGACATGGGTCAGGTTACAGGTGGGTTCGCGAATCTCTGTCACTATGTGGGCAAGGGTGGGGGCAATACCTCACATTTTTGCTACTTTTTCAGCCGTTGCCACGCATATTATCACACTGATTCGCCTGAAAACTTGCAGCTAGACAGATTTTTACACGGGCCACCTCACCTCCACCCAACACACACCTCGATTCGCAGGATCGGGTGGGGACAGGGTATTGTACATCTCCTCAATTTCTACGGTGAAGAGTTGCCCCTCAACACTTCACCCCAGAAACTGAAGAGTTGCGTCGTAGTCTTCTACGTCTTAAGTTTCTACGGTGAAGTATTGCGTCGTCGTCACCTACTTCTTCAGTTTCTACGGTGAAGAGTTGCGTCGTCGTCATCTACGTCTTCAGTTCCTGCGGTGAAGAGTTGCGTCGTCGTCATCTGCGTCTTCAGTTTCTACGGTGAAGAGTTGTGTCGTCGTCACCTACTTCTTCAGTTTCTACGGTGAAGAGTTGTGTCGTCGTCATCTACGTCTTCAGTTTCTACGGTGAAGAGTTGTGTCGTCGTCACCTACTTCTTCAGTTTCTACGGTGAAGAGTTGTGTCGTCGTCATCTACTTCTTCAGTTCCTGCGGTGAAGAGTTGCGTCGTCGTCATCTGCGTCTTCAGTTTCTACTGTGAAGAGTTGCGTCGTCGTCATCTACATCTTCAGTTTCTACGGTGAAGAGTTGCATCGTCTTCATCTGCGTCCTCAGTTTCTACGGTGAAGAGTTGCGTCGTCGTCATCTACATCTTCAGTTTCTACGGTAAAGAGTTGCGTCGTCGTCATCTACGTCTTCAGTTTCTACGCTGAAGAATTGTTTCGTCGTCATCTACTTCTTCAGTTCCTGCGGTGAAGAGTTGCGTCCTCGTCATCTACGTCTTCAGTATCTACGGTGAAGAGTGCGTCGTAGTCATCTACATCTTCAGTTTCTAATGTGAAGAATTGCGTCGTCTTCATCTACGTCTTCAGTTTCTAGGGGGAAGAGTTGCGTCATCGTCATCTACATCTTCAGTTTCTACGGTGAAGAGTTGCGTCGTCGTCATCTACATCGTCAGTTTCTACGGTGAAGAGTTGCGTCGTCGTCATCTACATCTTCAGTTTCTACTGTGAAGAGCTGGGTCGTCGTCATCTACGTCTTCAGTTTCTACTGTGAAGAGTTGCGTCGTCGTCATCTACGTCTTCAGTTTCTACGGTGAAGAGTTGTGTCGTCGTCATCTACTTCTTCAGTTTCTACGGTGAAGAGTTGTGTCGTCGTCATCTGCGTCTTCAGTTTCTACGGTGAAGAGTTGCGTCGTCGTCATCTACATCTTCAGTTTCTACGGTGAAGAGTTGCATCGTCTTCATCTGCGTCCTCAGTTTCTACGGTGAAGAGTTGCGTCGTCGTCATCTACATCTTCAGTTTCTACGGTGAAGAGTTGCGTCGTCGTCATCTACGTCTTCAGTTTCTACGCTGAAGAATTGTTTCGCCGTCATCTACTTCTTCAGTTTCTGCGGTGAAGAGTTGCGTCGTCGTCATCTACGTCTTCAGTATCTACGGTGAAGAGTTGCGTCGTAGTCATCTACATCTTCAGTTTCTAATGTGAAGAATTGCGTCGTCTTCATCTACGTCTTCAGTTTCTACGGTGAAGAGTTGCGTCGTAGTCATCTACGTCTTCAGTTTCTAATGTGAAGAATTGCGTCGTCTTCATCTACGTCTTCAGTTTCTACGGTGAAGAGTTGCGTCATCGTCATCTACATCTTCAGTTTCTACGGTGAAGAGTTGCGTCGTCGTCATCTACATCTTCAGTTTCTACTGTGAAGAGCTGGGTCGTCGTCATCTACGTTTTCAGTTTCTACTGTAAAGAGTTGCGTCGTCGTCATCTACGTCTTCAGTTTCTACGGTGAAGAATTGTTTCGTCGTCATCTACATCTTCAGTTTCTAATGTGAAGAATTGCGTCGTCTTCATCTACGTCTTCAGTTTCTGCGGTGAAGAGTTTCGTCGTAGTCATCTACTTCTTCAGTTTCTAATGTGAAGAATTGCGTCGTCTTCATCTACGTCTTCAGTTTCTACGGTGAAGTATTGCGTCGCAAAACTTCACCGCATAAACTGAAGAGCTGGGTGGTCGTCATCTACGTCTTCAGTTTGTACGGTGAAGTATTGCGCGTCGTCGTCATCCACTTCTTCAGTTTCTACGGTGAAGAGTTGCATCGTCTTCATCTACGTTTTCAGTTTCTTCGGTGAAGTATTGCGCCGCAGCACTTCACCGCATAAACTGAAGAGTTGCGTCGTCGTCATCTACATCTTCAGTATCTACGGTGAAGAGTTGGGTCGTCGTCATCCACTTCTTCAGTTTCTACGGTGAAGAGTTGGGTCGTCGTCATCTACTTCTTCAGTTTCTACTGTGAAGAGCTGGGTCGTCGTCATCTACGTCTTCTGTTTCTATTGGTGAAGAATTGAGTCGTCTTCATCTACGTCTTCAGTTTCTACGGTGAAGAGTTGCATCGTCGTCATCTACATCTTCAGTTTCTACTGTGAAGAGCTGGGTCGTCGTCATCTACATCTTCAGTTTCTACTGTGAAGAGTTGTGTCGTCGTCATCTACGTCTTCAGTTTCTACGGTGAAGAGTTGTGTCGTCGTCACCTACTTCTTCAGTTTCTACGGTGAAGAGTTGTGTCGTCGTCATCTACTTCTTCAGTTCCTGCGGTGAAGAGTTGCGTCGTCGTCATCTGCGTCTTCAGTTTCTACTGTGAAGAGTTGCGTCGTCGTCATCTACATCTTCAGTTTCTACGGTGAAGACTTGCATCGTCTTCATCTGCGTCCTCAGTTTCTACGGTGAAGAGTTGCGTCGTCGTCATCTACATCTTCAGTTTCTACGGTAAAGAGTTGCGTCGTCGTCATCTACGTCTTCAGTTTCTACGCTGAAGAATTGTTTCGTCGTCATCTACTTCTTCAGTTCCTGCGGTGAAGAGTTGCGTCCTCGTCATCTACGTCTTCAGTATCTACGGTGAAGAGTGCGTCGTAGTCATCTACATCTTCAGTTTCTAATGTGAAGAATTGCGTCGTCTTCATCTACGTCTTCAGTTTCTAGGGGGAAGAGTTGCGTCATCGTCATCTACATCTTCAGTTTCTACGGTGAAGAGTTGCGTCGTCGTCATCTACATCTTCAGTTTCTACGGTGAAGAGTTGCGTCGTCGTCATCTACATCTTCAGTTTCTACTGTGAAGAGCTGGGTCGTCGTCATCTACGTCTTCAGTTTCTACTGTGAAGAGTTGCGTCGTCTTCATCTACGTCTTCAGTTTCTAGGGGGAAGAGTTGCGTCATCGTCATCTACATCTTCAGTTTCTACGGTGAAGAGTTGCGTCGTCGTCATCTACATCTTCAGTTTCTACTGTGAAGAGCTGGGTCGTCGTCATCTGCGTCCTCAGTTTCTACGGTGAAGAGTTGCGTCGTCGTCATTTACATCTTCAGTTTCTACGGTGAAGAGTTGCGTCGTCGTCATCTACGTCTTCAGTTTCTACGCTGAAGAATTGTTTCGCCGTCATCTACTTCTTCAGTTTCTGCGGTGAAGAGTTGCGTCGTCGTCATCTACGTCTTCAGTATCTACGGTGAAGAGTTGCGTCGTAGTCATCTACATCTTCAGTTTCTAATGTGAAGAATTGCGTCGTCTTCATCTACGTCTTCAGTTTCTACGGTGAAGAGTTGCGTCATCGTCATCTACATCTTCAGTTTCTACGGTGAAGAGTTGCGTCGTCGTCATCTACATCTTCAGTTTCTACTGTGAAGAGCTGGGTCGTCGTCATCTACGTTTTCAGTTTCTACTGTAAAGAGTTGCGTCGTCGTCATCTACGTCTTCAGTTTCTACGGTGAAGAATTGTTTCGTCGTCATCTACTTCTTCAGTTTCTAATGTGAAGAATTGCGTCGTCTTCATCTACGTCTTCAGTTTCTGCGGTGAAGAGTTTCGTCGTAGTCATCTACTTCTTCAGTTTCAAATGTGAAGAATTGCGTCGTCTTCATCTACGTCTTCAGTTTCTACGATGAAGTATTGCGTCGCAAAACTTCACCGCATAAACTGAAGAGCTGGGTGGTCGTCATCTACGTCTTCAGTTTGTACGGTGAAGTATTGCGCGTCGTCGTCATCCACTTCTTCAGTTTCTACGGTGAAGAGTTGCGTCGTCGTCATCTACGTCTTCAGTTTCTACGGTGAAGAATTGTTTCGTCGTCATCTACATCTTCAGTTTCTAAGGTGAAGAATTGCGTCGTCTTCATCTACGTCTTCCGTTTCTGCGGTGAAGAGTTTCGTCGTAGTCATCTACTTCTTCAGTTTCAAATGTGAAGAATTGCGTCGTCTTCATCTACGTCTTCAGTTTCTACGATGAAGTATTGCGTCGCAAAACTTCACCGCATAAACTGAAGAGCTGGGTGGTCGTCGTCTACGTCTTCAGTTTGTACGGTGAAGTATTGCGCGTCGTCGTCATCCACTTCTTCAGTTTCTACGGTGAAGAGTTGCATCGTCTTCATCTACGTTTTCAGTTTCTTCGGTGAAGTATTGCGCCGCAGCACTTCACCGCATAAACTGAAGAATTGCGTCGTCGTCATCTACATCTTCAGTATCTACGGTGAAGAGTTGGGTCGTCGTCATCCACTTCTTCAGTTTCTACGGTGAAGAGTTGGGTCGTCGTCATCTACTTCTTCAGTTTCTACTGTGAAGAGCTGGGTCGTCGTCATCTACGTCTTCTGTTTCTATTGGTGAAGAATTGCGTCGTCTTCATCTACGTCTTCAGTTTCTACGGTGAAGAGTTGCATCGTCGTCATCTACATCTTCAGTTTCTACTGTGAAGAGCTGGGTCGTCGTCATCTACATCTTCAGTTTCTACTGTGAAGAGTTGTGTCGTCGTCATCTACGTCTTCAGTTTCTACGGTGAAGAGTTGTGTCGTCGTCACCTACTTCTTCAGTTTCTACGGTGAAGAGTTGTGTCGTCGTCATCTACTTCTTCAGTTCCTGCGGTGAAGAGTTGCGTCGTCGTCATCTGCGTCTTCAGTTTCTACTGTGAAGAGTTGCGTCGTCGTCATCTACATCTTCAGTTTCTACGGTGAAGAGTTGCATCGTCTTCATCTGCGTCCTCAGTTTCTACGGTGAAGAGTTGCGTCGTCGTCATCTACATCTTCAGTTTCTACGGTGAAGAGTTGCGTCGTCGTCATCTACATCTTCAGTTTCTACTGTGAAGAGCTGGGTCGTCGTCATCTACGTTTTCAGTTTCTACTGTAAAGAGTTGCGTCGTCGTCATCTACGTCTTCAGTTTCTACGGTGAAGAATTGTTTCGTCGTCATCTACATCTTCAGTTTCTAATGTGAAGAGTTGCGTCGTCTTCATCTACGTCTTCAGTTTCTGCGGTGAAGAGTTTCGTCGTAGTCATCTACTTCTTCAGTTTCTAATGTGAAGAATTGCGTCGTCTTCATATACGTCTTGAGTTTCTACGGTGAAGTATTGCGTCGCAAAACTTCACCGCATAAACTGAAGAGCTGGGTGGTCGTCATCTACGTCTTCAGTTTGTACGGTGAAGTATTGCGCGTCGTCGTCATCCACTTCTTCAGTTTCGGTGAAGAGTTGCATCGTCTTCATCTACGTTTTCAGTTTCTTCGGTGAAGTATTGCGCCGCAGCACTTCACCGCATAAACTGAAGAGTTACGTCGTCGTCATCTACATCTTCAGTATCTACGGTGAAGAGTTGGGTCGTCGTCATCCACTTCTTCAGTTTCTACGGTGAAGAGTTGCGTCGTCGTCATCTACATCTTCAGTTTCCACGGTAAAGAGTTGCGTCGTCGTCATCTACGTCTTCAGTTTCTACGCTGAAAAATTGTTTCGCCGTCATCTACTTCTTCAGTTTCTGCGGTGAAGAGTTGCGTCGTCGTCATCTACGTCTTCAGTATCTACGGTGAAGAGTTGCGTCGTAGTCATCTACATCTTCAGTTTCTAATGTGAAGAATTGCGTCGTCTTCATCTACGTCTTCAGTTTCTACGGTGAAGAGTTGCGTCATCGTCATCTACATCTTCAGTTTCTACGGTGAAGAGTTGCGTCGTCGTCATCTACATCTTCAGTTTCTACTGTGAAGAGCTGGGTCGTCGTCATCTACGTTTTCAGTTTCTACTGTAAAGAGTTGCGTCGTCGTCATCTACGTCTTCAGTTTCTACGGTGAAGAGTTGCATCGTCTTCATCTGCGTCCTCAGTTTCTACGGTGAAGAATTGCGTCGTCGTCATCTACATCTTCAGTTTCCACGGTAAAGAGTTGCGTCGTCGTCATCTACGTCTTCAGTTTCTACGCTGAAGAATTGTTTCGCCGTCATCTACTTCTTCAGTTTCTGCGGTGAAGAGTTGCGTCGTCGTCATCTACGTCTTCAGTATCTACGGTGAAGAGTTGCGTCGTAGTCATCTACATCTTCAGTTTCTAATGTGAAGAATTGCGTCGTCTTCATCTACGTCTTCAGTTTCTAGGGGGAAGAGTTGCGTCATCGTCATCTACATCTTCAGTTTCTACGGTGAAGAGTTGCGTCATCGTCATCTACGTCTTCAGTTTCTACGGTGAAGAGTTGCGTCATCGTCATCTACATCTTCAGTTTCTACGGTGAAGAGTTGCGTCGTCGTCATCTACATCTTCAGTGTTTCTACTGTGAAGAGCTGGGTCGTCGTCATCTACGTTTTCAGTTTCTACTGTAAAGAGTTGCGTCGTCGTCATCTACGTCTTCAGTTTCTACGGTGAAGAATTGTTTCGTCGTCATCTACATCTTCAGTTTATAAGGTGAAGAATTGCGTCGTCTTCATCTACGTCTTCAGTTTCTGCGGTGAAGAGTTTCGTCGTAGTCATCTACTTCTTCAGTTTCAAATGTGAAGAATTGCGTCGTCTTCATCTACGTCTTCAGTTTCTACGATGAAGTATTGCGTCGCAAAACTTCACCGCATAAACTGAAGAGCTGGGTGGTCGTCATCTACGTCTTCAGTTTGTACGGTGAAGTATTGCGCGTCGTCGTCATCCACTTCTTCAGTTTCTACGGTGAAGAGTTGCATCGTCTTCATCTACGTTTTCAGTTTCTTCGGTGAAGTATTGCGCCGCAGCACTTCACCGCATAAACTGAAGAATTGCGTCGTCGTCATCTACATCTTCAGTATCTACGGTGAAGAGTTGGGTCGTCGTCATCCACTTCTTCAGTTTCTACGGTGAAGAGTTGGGTCGTCGTCATCTACTTCTTCAGTTTCTACTGTGAAGAGCTGGGTCGTCGTCATCTACGTCTTCTGTTTCTATTGGTGAAGAATTGCGTCGTCTTCATCTACGTCTTCAGTTTCTACGGTGAAGAGTTGCATCGTCGTCATCTACATCTTCAGTTTCTACTGTGAAGAGCTGGGTCGTCGTCATCTACATCTTCAGTTTCTACTGTGAAGAGTTGTGTCGTCGTCATCTACGTCTTCAGTTTCTACGGTGAAGAGTTGTGTCGTCGTCACCTACTTCTTCAGTTTCTACGGTGAAGAGTTGTGTCGTCGTCATCTACTTCTTCAGTTCCTGCGGTGAAGAGTTGCATCGTCTTCATCTGCGTCCTCAGTTTCTACGGTGAAGAGTTGCGTCGTCGTCATCTACATCCTCAGTTTCTACGGTAAAGAGTTGCGTCGTCGTCATCTACGTCTTCAGTTTCGACGCTGAAAAATTGTTTCGTCGTCATCTACTTCTTCAGTTCCTGCGGTGAAGAGTTGCATCCTCGTCATCTACGTCTTCAGTATCTACGGTGAAGAGTGCGTCGTAGTCATCTACATCTTCAGTTTCTAATGTGAAGAATTGCGTCGTCTTCATCTACGTCTTCAGTTTCTAAGGGGAAGAGTTGCGTCATCGTCATCTACATCTTCAGTTTCTACGGTGAAGAGTTGCGTCGTCGTCATCTACATCTTCAGTTTCTACGGTGAAGAGTTGCGTCGTCGTCATCTACATCTTCAGTTTCTACTGTCAAGAGCTGGGTCGTCGTCATCTACGTCTTCAGTTTCTACTGTGAAGAGTTGCGTCGTCGTCATCTACATCTTCAGTTTCTACGGTGAAGAGTTGTGTCGTCGTCATCTACTTCTTCAGTTTCTACGGTGAAGAGTTGTGTCGTCGTCATCTGCGTCTTCAGTTTCTACGGTGAAGAGTTGCGTCGTCGTCATCTATATCTTCAGTTTCTACGGTGAAGAGTTGCATCGTCTTCATCTGCGTCCTCAGTTTCTACGGTGAAGAGTTGCGTCGTCGTCATCTACATCTTCAGTTTCTACGGTGAAGAGTTGCGTCGTCGTCATCTACGTCTTCAGTATCTACGGTGAAGAGTTGCGTCGTAGTCATCTACATCTTCAGTTTCTAATGTGAAGAATTGCGTCGTCTTCATCTACGTCTTCAGTTTCTACGGTGAAGAGTTGCGTCGTAGTCATCTACATCTTCAGTTTCTAATGTGAAGAATTGCGTCGTCTTCATCTACGTCTTCAGTTTCTACGGTGAAGAGTTGCGTCGTCGTCATCTACATCTTCAGTTTCTACGGTGAAGAGTTGCATCGTCTTCATCTGCGTCCTCAGTTTCTACGGTGAAGAGTTGCGTCGTCGTCATCTACATCTTCAGTTTCCACGGTAAAGAGTTGCGTCGTCGTCATCTACGTCTTCAGTTTCTACGCTGAAAAATTGTTTCGCCGTCATCTACTTCTTCAGTTTCTGCGGTGAAGAGTTGCGTCGTCGTCATCTACGTCTTCAGTATCTACGGTGAAGAGTTGCGTCGTAGTCATCTACATCTTCAGTTTCTAATGTGAAGAATTGCGTCGTCTTCATCTACGTCTTCAGTTTCTACGGTGAAGAGTTGCGTCATCGTCATCTACATCTTCAGTTTCTACGGTGAAGAGTTGCGTCGTCGTCATCTACATCTTCAGTTTCTACTGTGAAGAGCTGGGTCGTCGTCATCTACGTTTTCAGTTTCTACTGTAAAGAGTTGCGTCGTCGTCATCTACGTCTTCAGTTTCTACGGTGAAGAATTGTTTCGTCGTCATCTACATCTTCAGTTTCTAAGGTGAAGAATTGCGTCGTCTTCATCTACGTCTTCAGTTTCTGCGGTGAAGAGTTTCGTCGTAGTCATCTACTTCTTCAGTTTCAAATGTGAAGAATTGCGTCGTCTTCATCGCATAAACTGAAGAGCTGGGTGGTCGTCATCTACGTCTTCAGTTTGTACGGTGAAGTATTGCGCGTCGTCGTCATCCACTTCTTCAGTTTCTACGGTGAAGAGTTGCATCGTCTTCATCTACGTTTTCAGTTTCTTCGGTGAAGTATTGCGCCGCAGCACTTCACCGCATAAACTGAAGAATTGCGTCGTCGTTATCTACATCTTCAGTATCTACGGTGAAGAGTTGGGTCGTCGTCATCCACTTCTTCAGTTTCTTCGGTGAAGAGCTGGGTCGTCATCATCTACGTTTTCAGTTTCTACTGTAAAGAGTTGCGTCGTCGTCATCTACGTCTTCAGTTTCTAATGTGAAGAATTGCGTCGTCTTCATCTACGTCTTCAGTTTCTGCGGTGAAGAGTTTCGTCGTAGTCATCTACTTCTTCAGTTTCTAATGTGAAGAATTGCGTCGTCTTCATCTACGTCTTCAGCTTCTACGGTGAAGTATTGCGTCGCAAAACTTCACCGCATAAACTGAAGAGCTGGGTGGTCGTCATCTACGTCTTCAGTTTGTACGGTGAAGTATTGCGCGTCGTCGTCTACCACTTCTTCAGTTTCTACGGTGAAGAGTTGCATCGTCTTCATCTACGTTTTCAGTTTCTTCGGTGAAGTATTGCGCCGCAGCACTTCACCGCATAAACTGAAGAGTTGCGTCGTCGTCATCTACATCTTCAGTATCTACGGTGAAGAGTTGGGTCGTCGTCATCCACTTCTTCAGTTTCTACGGTGAAGAGTTGGGTCGTCGCCATCTACTTCTTCAGTTTCTACTGTGAAGAGCTGGGTCGTCGTCATCTACGTCTTCTGTTTCTATTGGTGAAGAATTGCGTCGTCTTCATCTACGTCTTCAGTTTCTACGGTGAAGAGTTGCATCGTCGTCATCTACATCTTCAGTTTCTACTGTGAAGAGCTGGGTCGTCGTCATCTAGATCTTCAGTTTCTACTGTGAAGAGTTGCGTCGTCGTCATCTACATCTTCAGTTTCACCTGTGAAGAGTTGCGTCGTCGTTATCTACGTCCTCAGTTTCTACTGTGAAGAGTTGCGTCGTCGTCATCTACGTCTTCAGTTTCTAATGTGAAGAATTGCGTCCGTCTTCATCTACGTCTTCAGTTTCTACGGTGAAGAGTTGCGTCATCGTCATCTACATCTTCAGTTTCTACGGTGAAGAGTTGCGTCGTCGTCATCTACATCTTCAGTTTCTACGGTGAAGAGTTGCATCGTCGTCATCTACGTCTTCAGTTTCTAATGTGAAGAATTGCGTCGTCTTCATCTACGTCTTCAGTTTCTGCGGTGAAGAGTTGCGTCGTAGTCATCTACATCTTCAGTTTCTAATGTGAAGAATTGCGTCCGTCTTCATCTACGTCTTCAGTTTCTACGGTGAAGAGTTGCGTCATCGTTATCTACATCTTCAGTTTCTACGGTGAAGAGTTGCGTCGTCGTCATCTACATCTTCAGTTTCTACGGTGAAGAGTTGCATCGTCGTCATCTACGTCTTCAGTTTCTAATGTGAAGAATTGCGTCGTCTTCATCTACGTCTTCAGTTTCTGCGGTGAAGAGTTTCGTCGTAGTCATCTACTTCTTCAGTTTCTAATGTGAAGAATTGCGTCGTCTTCATCTACGTCTTCAGCTTCTACGGTGAAGTATTGCGTCGCAAAACTTCACCGCATAAACTGAAGAGCTGGGTGGTCGTCATCTACGTCTTCAGTTTGTACGGTGAAGTATTGCGCGTCGTCGTCATCCACTTCTTCAGTTTCTACGGTGAAGAGTTGCATCGTCTTCATCTACGTTTTCAGTTTCTTCGGTGAAGTATTGCGCCGCAGCACTTCACCGCATAAACTGAAGAGTTGCGTCGTCGTCATCTACATCTTCAGTATCTACGGTGAAGAGTTGGGTCGTCGTCATCCACTTCTTCAGTTTCTACGGTGAAGAGTTGGGTCGTCATCTACTTCTTCAGTTTCTACTGTGAAGAGCTGGGTCGTCGTCATCTACGTCTTCTGTTTCTATTGGTGAAGAATTGCGTCGTCTTCATCTACGTCTTCAGTTTCTACGGTGAAGAGTTGCATCGTCGTCATCTACATCTTCAGTTTCTACTGTGAAGAGCTGGGTCGTCGTCATCTAGATCTTCAGTTTCTATTGTGAAGAGTTGCGTCGTCGTCATCTACATCTTCAGTTTCACCTGTGAAGAGTTGCGTCGTCGTTATCTACGTCCTCAGTTTCTACTGTGAAGAGTTGCGTCGTCGTCATCTACGTCTTCAGTTTCTACGGTGAAGAGTTGGGTCGTCGTCATTTACATCTTCTGTTTCTACGGTGAAGAGTTGCATCGTCTTCATCCACGTTTTTGGATTCTACGGTGAAGAGTTGCATCGTCTTCATCTACGTCTTCAGTTTCTACGGTGAAAAGTTGCGTCGTCGTCATCTACATCTTCAGTTTTTGCGGTGAAGAGTTGCGTCGTCGTCATCTACGTCTTCAGTTTCAACGCTGAAGAATTGTTTCGTCGTCATCTTCTTCTTCAGTTTCTGCGGTGAAGAGTTGCGTCGTCGTCATCTACGTCTTCAGTTTCTACGGTGAAGAATTGTTTCGTCGTCATCTACATGTTCAGTATCTACGTTGAAGAGTTGGGTCGTCGTCATCTACATCTTCAGTTTATACTGTGAAGAGTTGCGTCGTCGTCATCTACATCTTCAGTTTCTACGGTGATGTATTGCGCCGCAACACTGCACCGCAGAAACTGAAGAGTTGCGTCGTCGGCATCCACGTCTTCTGTTTCTATTGGTGAAGAGTTGCGTCGTCTTCATCTACGTCTTCAGTTTGTACGGTGAAGAGTTGCGTTGTCGTCATCTACGTCTTTAGTTTCTATTGTGAAGAGTTGCGTACTTCTTCAGTTTCTAGGATGAGGCTTTGCGCCGCAACACTTCACCGCAGAAACTGTAGAGCTGGGTCGTCGTCATCTACATCTTCAGTTTCTACGGTGAAATATTGCGTCGTCGTCATCTACGTCTTCAGTTTCTACTGCGAAGAGTTGCGTCGTCGTCATCTACGTCTTCAGTTTTTACGGTGAAGAATTGTTTCGTCGTCATCTACTTCTTCAGTTTCTACGGTGAAGAGTTGCGTCATCTTCATCTACGTTTTCAGTTTCTACGGTGATGTATTGCGCCGCAACACTTCACCGCAGAAACTGAAGAGCTGGGTCGTCGTCATCTACATCTTCAGTTTCTACGGTGAAGAGTTGCGTCGTCGTCATCTACATCTTCAGTTTCTACGGTGAAGAGTTGCGTCGTCGTCATCTACGTCTTCAGTTTCTACGCTGAAGAATTGCTTCGTCGTCATCTACTTCTTCAGTTTCTGCGGTGAAGAATTGCGTCGTCGTCATCTACGTCTTCAGTTTCTACGGTGAAGAATTGTTTCGTCGTCATCTACATCTTCAGTCTCTGCGGTGAAGAGTTGCGTCGTCGCCATCTACGTCTTCTGTTTCTACTGTGAAGAGTTTCGTCGTCGTCATCTACGTCTTCAGTTTCTAATGTGAAGAGTTGCGTCGTCTTCATCTACGTCTTCAATTTCTACGGTGAAGAGTTGCGTCGTCGTCATATACGTCTTCAGTTTCTAGTTTCTAGGGTGAAGTATTGCGTCGCAACACTTCACCGCAGAAACTGAAGAGCTGGGTGGTCGTCATCTACGTCTTCAGTATCTACGGTGAAGAGTTGCGTAGAAGTCATCTACATCTTCAGTTCCTAATGTGAAGAATTGCGTCGTCTTCATCTACGTCTTCAGTTTCTACGGTGAAGAGTTGCGTCGTCTTCATCTACGTTTTCAGTTTCTATTGTGAAGAGTTGCGTCGTCTTCATCTACGTCTTCAGTTTCTACGGTGAAGAGTTGCGTCGTCTTCATCTACGTCTTCAGTATCTACGGTGAAGAGTGCGTCGTAGTCATCTACATCTTCAGTTTCTACTGTGAAGAGTTGCGTCGTCGTCATCTACATCTTCAGTTTCTACTGTGAAGAGCTGGGTCGTCGTCATCTACGTCTTCTGTTTCTATTGGTGAAGAATTGCGTCGTCTTCATCTACGTCTTCAGTTTCTACGGTGAAGAGTTGCATCGTCGTCATCTACATCTTCAGTTTCTACTGTGAAGAGCTGGGTCGTCGTCATCTAGATCTTCAGTTTCTACTGTGAAGAGTTGCGTCGTCGTCATCTACATCTTCAGTTTCACCTGTGAAGAATTGCGTCGTCTTCATCTACGTCTTCAGTTTCTGCGGTGAAGAGTTTCGTCGTAGTCATCTACTTCTTCAGTTTCTAATGTGAAGAATTGCGTCGTCTTCATCTACGTCTTCAGCTTCTACGGTGAAGTATTGCGTCGCAAAACTTCACCGCATAAACTGAAGAGCTGGGTGGTCGTCATCTACGTCTTCAGTTTGTACGGTGAAGTATTGCGCGTCGTCGTCATCCACTTCTTCAGTTTCTACGGTGAAGAGTTGCATCGTCTTCATCTACGTTTTCAGTTTCTTCGGTGAAGTATTGCGCCGCAGCACTTCACCGCATAAACTGAAGAGTTGCGTCGTCGTCATCTACATCTTCAGTATCTACGGTGAAGAGTTGGGTCGTCGTCATCCACTTCTTCAGTTTCTACGGTGAAGAGTTGGGTCGTCATCTACTTCTTCAGTTTCTACTGTGAAGAGCTGGGTCGTCGTCATCTACGTCTTCTGTTTCTATTGGTGAAGAATTGCGTCGTCTTCATCTACGTCTTCAGTTTCTACGGTGAAGAGTTGCATCGTCGTCATCTACATCTTCAGTTTCTACTGTGAAGAGCTGGGTCGTCGTCATCTAGATCTTCAGTTTCTATTGTGAAGAGTTGCGTCGTGGTCATCTACATCTTCAGTTTCACCTGTGAAGAGTTGCGTCGTCGTTATCTACGTCCTCAGTTTCTACTGTGAAGAGTTGCGTCGTCGTCATCTACGTCTTCAGTTTCTACGGTGAAGAGTTGGGTCGTCGTCATTTACATCTTCTGTTTCTACGGTGAAGAGTTGCATCGTCTTCATCCACGTTTTTGGATTCTACGGTGAAGAGTTGCATCGTCTTCATCTACGTCTTCAGTTTCTACGGTGAAAAGTTGCGTCGTCGTCATCTACATCTTCAGTTTTTGCGGTGAAGAGTTGCGTCGTCGTCATCTACGTCTTCAGTTTCAACGCTGAAGAATTGTTTCGTCGTCATCTTCTTCTTCAGTTTCTGCGGTGAAGAGTTGCGTCGTCGTCATCTACGTCTTCAGTTTCTACGGTGAAGAATTGTTTCGTCGTCATCTACATGTTCAGTATCTACGTTGAAGAGTTGGGTCGTCGTCATCTACATCTTCAGTTTATACTGTGAAGAGTTGCGTCGTCGTCATCTACATCTTCAGTTTCTACGGTGATGTATTGCGCCGCAACACTGCACCGCAGAAACTGAAGAGTTGCGTCGTCGGCATCCACGTCTTCTGTTTCTATTGGTGAAGAGTTGCGTCGTCTTCATCTACGTCTTCAGTTTGTACGGTGAAGAGTTGCGTTGTCGTCATCTACGTCTTTAGTTTCTATTGTGAAGAGTTGCGTACTTCTTCAGTTTCTAGGATGAGGCTTTGCGCCGCAACACTTCACCGCAGAAACTGTAGAGCTGGGTCGTCGTCATCTACATCTTCAGTTTCTACGGTGAAATATTGCGTCGTCGTCATCTACGTCTTCAGTTTCTACTGCGAAGAGTTGCGTCGTCGTCATCTACGTCTTCAGTTTTTACGGTGAAGAATTGTTTCGTCGTCATCTACTTCTTCAGTTTCTACGGTGAAGAGTTGCGTCATCTTCATCTACGTTTTCAGTTTCTACGGTGATGTATTGCGCCGCAACACTTCACCGCAGAAACTGAAGAGCTGGGTCGTCGTCATCTACATCTTCAGTTTCTACGGTGAAGAGTTGCGTCGTCGTCATCTACATCTTCAGTTTCTACGGTGAAGAGTTGCGTCGTCGTCATCTACGTCTTCAGTTTCTACGCTGAAGAATTGTTTCGTCGTCATCTACTTCTTCAGTTTCTGCGGTGAAGAATTGCGTCGTCGTCATCTACGTCTTCAGTTTCTACGGTGAAGAATTGTTTCGTCGTCATCTACATCTTCAGTCTCTGCGGTGAAGAGTTGCGTCGTCGCCATCTACGTCTTCTGTTTCTACTGTGAAGAGTTTCGTCGTCGTCATCTACGTCTTCAGTTTCTAATGTGAAGAGTTGCGTCGTCTTCATCTACGTCTTCAATTTCTACGGTGAAGAGTTGCGTCGTCGTCATATACGTCTTCAGTTTCTAGTTTCTAGGGTGAAGTATTGCGTCGCAACACTTCACCGCAGAAACTGAAGAGCTGGGTGGTCGTCATCTACGTCTTCAGTATCTACGGTGAAGAGTTGCGTAGAAGTCATCTACATCTTCAGTTCCTAATGTGAAGAATTGCGTCGTCTTCATCTACGTCTTCAGTTTCTACGGTGAAGAGTTGCGTCGTCTTCATCTACGTTTTCAGTTTCTATTGTGAAGAGTTGCGTCGTCTTCATCTACGTCTTCAGTTTCTACGGTGAAGAGTTGCGTCGTCTTCATCTACGTCTTCAGTATCTACGGTGAAGAGTGCGTCGTAGTCATCTACATCTTCAGTTTCTACTGTGAAGAGTTGCGTCGTCGTCATCTACATCTTCAGTTTCTACTGTGAAGAGCTGGGTCGTCGTCATCTACGTCTTCTGTTTCTATTGGTGAAGAATTGCGTCGTCTTCATCTACGTCTTCAGTTTCTACGGTGAAGAGTTGCATCGTCGTCATCTACATCTTCAGTTTCTACTGTGAAGAGCTGGGTCGTCGTCATCTAGATCTTCAGTTTCTACTGTGAAGAGTTGCGTCGTCGTCATCTACATCTTCAGTTTCACCTGTGAAGAGTTGCGTCGTCGTTATCTACGTCCTCAGTTTCTACTGTGAAGAGTTGCGTCGTCGTCATCTACGTCTTCAGTTTCTACGGTGAAGAGTTGGGTCGTCGTCATCTACATCTTCAGTTTCTACGGTGAAGAGTTGCATCGTCTTCATCCACGTTTTCGGATTCTACGGTGAAGAGTTGCATCGTCTTCATCTACGTCTTCAGTTTCTACGGTGAAAAGTTGCGTCGTCGTCATCTACATCTTCAGTTTTTACGGTGAAGAGTTGCGTCGTCGTCATCTACGTCTTCAGTATCTACGGTGAAGAGTTGCGTCGTAGTCATCTACATCTTCAGTTTCTAATGTGAAGAATTGCGTCGTCTTCATCTACGTCTTCAGTTTCTACGGTGAAGAGTTGCGTCATCGTCATCTACATCTTCAGTTTCTACGGTGAAGAGTTGCGTCGTCGTCATCTACATCTTCAGTTTCTACGGTGAAGAGTTGCATCGTCGTCATCTACGTCTTCAGTTTCTAATGTGAAGAATTGCGTCGTCTTCATCTACGTCTTCAGTTTCTGCGGTGAAGAGTTTCGTCGTAGTCATCTACTTCTTCAGTTTCTAATGTGAAGAATTGCGTCGTCTTCATCTACGTCTTCAGCTTCTACGGTGAAGTATTGCGTCGCAAAACTTCACCGCATAAACTGAAGAGCTGGGTGGTCGTCATCTACGTCTTCAGTTTGTACGGTGAAGTATTGCGCGTCGTCGTCATCCACTTCTTCAGTTTCTACGGTGAAGAGTTGCATCGTCTTCATCTACGTTTTCAGTTTCTTCGGTGAAGTATTGCGCCGCAGCACTTCACCGCATAAACTGAAGAGTTGCGTCGTCGTCATCTACATCTTCAGTATCTACGGTGAAGAGTTGGGTCGTCGTCATCCACTTCTTCAGTTTCTACGGTGAAGAGTTGGGTCGTCATCTACTTCTTCAGTTTCTACTGTGAAGAGCTGGGTCGTCGTCATCTACGTCTTCTGTTTCTATTGGTGAAGAATTGCGTCGTCTTCATCTACGTCTTCAGTTTCTACGGTGAAGAGTTGCATCGTCGTCATCTACATCTTCAGTTTCTACTGTGAAGAGCTGGGTCGTCGTCATCTAGATCTTCAGTTTCTATTGTGAAGAGTTGCGTCGTCGTCATCTACATCTTCAGTTTCACCTGTGAAGAGTTGCGTCGTCGTTATCTACGTCCTCAGTTTCTACTGTGAAGAGTTGCGTCGTCGTCATCTACGTCTTCAGTTTCTACGGTGAAGAGTTGGGTCGTCGTCATTTACATCTTCTGTTTCTACGGTGAAGAGTTGCATCGTCTTCATCCACGTTTTTGGATTCTACGGTGAAGAGTTGCATCGTCTTCATCTACGTCTTCAGTTTCTACGGTGAAAAGTTGCGTCGTCGTCATCTACATCTTCAGTTTTTGCGGTGAAGAGTTGCGTCGTCGTCATCTACGTCTTCAGTTTCAACGCTGAAGAATTGTTTCGTCGTCATCTTCTTCTTCAGTTTCTGCGGTGAAGAGTTGCGTCGTCGTCATCTACGTCTTCAGTTTCTACGGTGAAGAATTGTTTCGTCGTCATCTACATGTTCAGTATCTACGTTGAAGAGTTGGGTCGTCGTCATCTACATCTTCAGTTTATACTGTGAAGAGTTGCGTCGTCGTCATCTACATCTTCAGTTTCTACGGTGATGTATTGCGCCGCAACACTGCACCGCAGAAACTGAAGAGTTGCGTCGTCGGCATCCACGTCTTCTGTTTCTATTGGTGAAGAGTTGCGTCGTCTTCATCTACGTCTTCAGTTTGTACGGTGAAGAGTTGCGTTGTCGTCATCTACGTCTTTAGTTTCTATTGTGAAGAGTTGCGTACTTCTTCAGTTTCTAGGATGAGGCTTTGCGCCGCAACACTTCACCGCAGAAACTGTAGAGCTGGGTCGTCGTCATCTACATCTTCAGTTTCTACGGTGAAATATTGCGTCGTCGTCATCTACGTCTTCAGTTTCTACTGCGAAGAGTTGCGTCGTCGTCATCTACGTCTTCAGTTTTTACGGTGAAGAATTGTTTCGTCGTCATCTACTTCTTCAGTTTCTACGGTGAAGAGTTGCGTCATCTTCATCTACGTTTTCAGTTTCTACGGTGATGTATTGCGCCGCAACACTTCACCGCAGAAACTGAAGAGCTGGGTCGTCGTCATCTACATCTTCAGTTTCTACGGTGAAGAGTTGCGTCGTCGTCATCTACATCTTCAGTTTCTACGGTGAAGAGTTGCGTCGTCGTCATCTACGTCTTCAGTTTCTACGCTGAAGAATTGTTTCGTCGTCATCTACTTCTTCAGTTTCTGCGGTGAAGAATTGCGTCGTCGTCATCTACGTCTTCAGTTTCTACGGTGAAGAATTGTTTCGTCGTCATCTACATCTTCAGTCTCTGCGGTGAAGAGTTGCGTCGTCGCCATCTACGTCTTCTGTTTCTACTGTGAAGAGTTTCGTCGTCGTCATCTACGTCTTCAGTTTCTAATGTGAAGAGTTGCGTCGTCTTCATCTACGTCTTCAATTTCTACGGTGAAGAGTTGCGTCGTCGTCATATACGTCTTCAGTTTCTAGTTTCTAGGGTGAAGTATTGCGTCGCAACACTTCACCGCAGAAACTGAAGAGCTGGGTGGTCGTCATCTACGTCTTCAGTATCTACGGTGAAGAGTTGCGTAGAAGTCATCTACATCTTCAGTTCCTAATGTGAAGAATTGCGTCGTCTTCATCTACGTCTTCAGTTTCTACGGTGAAGAGTTGCGTCGTCTTCTTCTACGTTTTCAGTTTCTATTGTGAAGAGTTGCGTCGTCTTCATCTACGTCTTCAGTTTCTACGGTGAAGAGTTGCGTCGTCTTCATCTACGTCTTCAGTATCTACGGTGAAGAGTGCGTCGTAGTCATCTACATCTTCAGTTTCTACTGTGAAGAGTTGCGTCGTCGTCATCTACATCTTCAGTTTCTACGGTGAAGTATTGCGTCGCAACACTTCACCGCAGAAACTGAAGAGTTGCGTCGTCTTCATCTACGTCTTCAGTTTCTATTGTGAAGAGTTGCGTCGTCTTCATCTACGTCTTCAGTTTCTACTGTGAAGAGTTGCGTCGTCGTCATCTACATCTTCAGTTTCTACTGTGAAGAGTTGCGTCGTCGTCATCTACGTCTTCAGTTTGTACGGTGAAGTATTGCGCGTCGTCGTCATCTACGTCTTTAGTTCCTACGGTGAAGAGCAGCGTCGTCGTCATCTACATCTTCAGTTTCTACGGTGAAGAGTTGTATCGTCTTCATCCACGTTTTCGGATTCTACGGTGAAGAGTTGCATCGTCTTCATCTACGTCTTCAGTTTCTACGGTGAAGAGTTGCATCGTCTTCATCCACGTCTTCAGATTCTACGGTGAAGAGTTGCATCGTCTTCATCTACGTCTTCAGTTTCTACGGTGAAGAGTTGCGTCGTGGTCATCTACGTCTTCAGTTTCTACTGTGAAGAGTTGCGTCGTCGTCATCAACATCTTCAGTTTCTTCGGTGAAGAATTGTTTCGTCGTCTTCTACTTCTTCAGTTTCTACGGTGAAGAGTTGCGTCGTCGTCATCTACGTCTTCAGTTTCTACGGTGAAGAGTTGCGTCGTCGTCATCTACGTCTTCAGTTTCTACTGTGAAGAGTTGCGTCGTCGTCATCTTCATCTTCAGTTTCTACGGTGAAGAGTTGTATCGTCTTCATCCACGTTTTCGGATTCTACGGTGAAGAGTTGCATCGTCTTCATCTACGTCTTCAGTTTCTACGGTGAAGAGTTGCATCGTCTTCATCTACGTTTTCAGTTTCTACAGTGAAGTATTGCGTCATCCACACTTCACCGCAGAAACTGAAAAGTTGCGTCGTCGTCATCTACATCTTCAGTTTCTACGGTGAAGAGTTGCGTCGTCGTCATCTACTTCTTCAGTTTCTAAGGTGAAGAGTTGCGTCGTCGTCATCTACGTCTTCAGTTTCTACGGTGAAGATTTGCGTCGTCGTCATCTACATCTTCAGTTTTTACGGTGAAGAGTTGCATCGTCTTCATCCACGTCTTCAGATTCTACGGTGAAGAGTTGCATCGTCTTCATCTACATCTTCAGTTTCTACGGTGAAGAGTTGCGTCGTGGTCATCTACGTCTTCAGTTTCTACTGTGAAGAGTTGCGTCGTCGTCATCAACATCTTCAGTTTCTTCGGTGAAGAATTGTTTCGTCGTCATCTACTTCTTCAGTTTCTACGGTGAAGAGTTGCGTCGTCGTCATCAACGTCTTCAGTTTCTACGGTGAAGAGTTGCGTCGTCGTCATCTACGTCTTCAGTTTCTACTGTGAAGAGTTGCGTCGTCGTCATCTACATCTTCAGTTTCTACGGTGAAGAGTTGCATCGTCTTCATCCACGTCTTCAGTTTCTACAGTGAAGTATTGCGTCATCTACACTTCACCGCAGAAACTGAAGAGTTTGTCGTCGTCATCTACATCTTCAGTTTCTACGGTGAAGAGTTGCATCGTCTTCATCTACGTCTTCAGTTTCTACGGTGAAGAGTTGCATCGTCTTCATCTACGTCTTCAGTTTCTACAGTGAAGTATTGCGTCATCTACACTTCACCGCAGAAACTGAAGAGTTGCGTTGTCGTAATCTACGTCTTCAGTTTCTACGGTGAAAAGTTGCATCGTCTTCATCTACGTCTTCAGTTTGTACGGTGAAGAGTTGCGTTGTCGTCATCTACGTCTTCAGTTTCTTTTGTGAAGAGTTGCGTACTTCTTCAGTTTCTAGGATGAGGTTTTGCGCCGCAACACTTCACCGCAGAAACTGTAGAGCTGGGTCGTCGTCATCTACATCTTCAGTTTCTACGGTGAAATATTGCGTCGTCGTCATCTACATCTTCAGTTTCTACTGTGAAGAGCTGGGTCGTCGTCATCTACGTCTTCAGTTTCTAGTGCGAAGAGTTGCGTCGTCGTCATCTACGTCTTCAGTTTTTACGGTGAAGAATTGTTTCGTCGTCATCTACTTACTCAGTTTCTACGGTGAAGAGTTGCGTCATCTTCATCTACGTTTTCAGTTTCTACGGTGATGTATTGCGCCGCAACACTTCACCGCAGAAACTGAAGAGCTGGGTCGTCGTCATCTACAACTTCAGTTTCTACGGTGAAGAGTTGCGTCGTCGTCATCTACATCTTCAGTTTCTACGGTGAAATATTGCGTCGTCGTCATCTACATCTTCAGTTTCTACTGTGAAGAGCTGGGTCGTCGTCATCTACGTCTTCAGTTTCTACTGCGAAGAGTTGCGTCGTCGTCATCTACGTCTTCAGTTTTTACGGTGAAGAATTGTTTCGTCGTCATCTACTTCTTCAGTTTCTACGGTGAAGAGTTGCGTCATCTTCATCTACGTTTTCAGTTTCTACGGTGATGTATTGCGCCGCAACACTTCACCGCAGAAACAGAAGAGCTGGGTCGTCGTCATCTACATCTTCAGTTTCTACGGTGAGGAGTTGCGTCGTCGTCATCTACATCTTCAGTTTCTACGGTGAAGAGTTGCGTCGCCGTCATCTACGTCTTCAGTTTCTATGCTGAAGAATTGTTTCGTCGTCATCTACTTCTTCAGTTTCTGCGGTGAAGAATTGCGTCGTCGTCATCTACGTCTTCAGTTTCTGCTGTGAAGAATTGTTTCGTCGTCATCTACATCTTCAGTCTCTGCGGTGCAGAGTTGCGTCGTCGCCATCTACGTCTTCTGTTTCTACTGTGAAGAGTTTCGTCGTCGTCATCTACGTCTTCAGTTTCTAATGTGAAGAGTTGCGTCGTCTTCATCTACGTCTTCAATTTCTACGGTGAAGAGTTGCGTCGTCGTCATCTACGTCTTCAGTTTCTAGTTTCTAGGGTGAAGTATTGCGTCGCAACACTTCACCGCAGAAACTGAAGAGCTGGGATGTCGTCATCTACGTCTTCAGTATCTACGGTGAAGAGTTGCGTAGAATTCATCTACATCTTCAGTTCCTAATGTGAAGAATTGCGTCGTCTTCATCTACGTCTTCAGTTTCTACGGTGAAGAGTTGCGTCGTCTTCATCTACGTTTTCAGTTTCTATTGTGAAGAGTTGCGTCGTCTTCATCTACGTCTTCAGTTTCTACGGTGAAGAGTTGCGTCGTCTTCATCTACGTCTTCAGTATCTACGGTGAAGAGTGCGTCGTAGTCATCTACATCTTCAGTTTCTACTGTGAAGAGTTGCGTCGTCGTCATCTACATCTTCAGTTTCTACGGTGAAGTATTGCGTCGCAACACTTCACCGCAGAAACTGAAGAGTTGCGTCGTCTTCATCTACGTCTTCAGTTTCTTCGGTGAAGAATTGTTTCGTCGTCATCTACTTCTTCAGTTTCTACGGTGAAGAGTTGCGTCGTCGTCATCTACGTCTTCAGTTTCTACGGTGAAGAGTTGCGTCGTCGTCATCTACGTCTTCAGTTTCTACTGTGAAGAGTTGCGTCGTCGTCATCTACATCTTCAGTTTCTACTGTGAAGAGTTGCGTCGTCGTCATCTACGTCTTCAGTTTGTACGGTGAAGTATTGCGCGTCGTCGTCATCTACGTCTTTAGTTTCTACGGTGAAGAGCAGCGTCGTCGTCATCTACATCTTCAGTTTCTACGGTGAAGAGTTGCATCGTCTTCATCCACGTTTTCGGATTCTACGGTGAAGAGTTGCATCGTCTTCTTCTACGTCTTCAGTTTCTACGGTGAAGAGTTGCATCGTCTTCATCTACGTTTTCAGTTTCTACAGTGAAGTATTGCGTCATCCACACTTCACCGCAGAAACTGAATAGTTGCGTCGTCGTCATCTACATCTTCAGTTTCTACGGTGAAGAGTTGCGTCGTCGTCATCTACATCTTCAGTTTCTAAGGTGAAGAGTTGCGTCGTCGTCATCTACGTCTTCAGTTTCCACGGTGAAGAGTTGCGTCGTCGTCATCTACATCTTCAGTTTCTACGGTGAAGAGTTGCATCGTCTTCATCCACGTCTTCAGATTCTACGGTGAAGAGTTGCATCGTCTTCATCTACGTCTTCAGTTTCCACGGTGAAGAGTTGCGTCGTCGTCATCTACATCTTCAGTTTCTACGGTGAAGAGTTGCATCGTCTTCATCCACGTCTTCAGTTTCTACAGTGAAGTATTGCGTCATCTACACTTCACCGCAGAAACTGAAGAGTTTGTCGTCGTCATCTACATCTTCAGTTTCTACGGTGAAGAGTTGCATCGTCTTCATCTACGTCTTCAGTTTCTACGGTGAAGAGTTGCATCGTCTTCATCTACGTCTTCAGTTTCTACAGTGAAGTATTGCGTCATCTACACTTCACCGCAGAAACTGAAGAGTTGCGTTGTCGTAATCTACGTCTTCAGTTTCTACGGTGAAAAGTTGCATCGTCTTCATCTACGTCTTCAGTTTCTACGGTGAAGAGTTGCATCGTCTTCATCTACGTCTTCAGTTTCTACGGTGAAGTATTGCGTCATCTACACTTCACCGCAGGAACTGAAGAGTTGCGTCGTCGTCATCTACATCTTCAGTTTCTACGGTGATGTATTGCGCCGCAACACTTCACCGCAGAAACTGAAGAGTTGCGTCGTCGTCATCTACATGTACGTCTTCAGTTTCTACAGTGAAGTTTTGCGTTATCTACACTTCACCGCAGAAACTGAAGAGTTGCGTCGTCGTCATCTACATCTTCAGTTTCTATGGTGAAGAGTTGCGTCGCAACACTTCGGTCAGACTTTTATCAATTAACTATACCCGTAACATCAGGTAGGCCTACTAAAGAAAGGTAATTCAATACGCTCAATAATAGTTATTATAGACCTCAGGAGTGTCGAATCATGGATTTATTTGCTCAACAATCAGTGACGACCGTTTATCAGGTCTTTGTAAGATGAGTGTAGGCCCAATGTATAATTCCCAAGACAATTTCAGACAAGAAAAGCGGATTCGTGGAGTGATAAATCAATGTGCGACAAGAACTCAGTGAGGAAATTTTTAAAAAATTAAACAATGGGAGGAACACTTCTGAAGTCTCAAACCACTGCTGCATCATCACTAAAATCGTGAGCAATTTCTCTAAAATGACAGACTAAAATCATAAAATGCTACCATTGCAGTGTGTTAATTTTAAAAATCTACCTTAGGGCAGGGGCAAACCCCCCAAAATCCTCCCCTGCTCGACGCGTTCATTCCCCCCCCCCCCCCCCAAATCCACGACCAAGTCTCCGTCTATAGCGTCCTGTCACTTCGTTTGTTTTTTTACACTTTAAGCACTGTTTATAAACCTGAACATGTGCATTTTCTTTTTTCATAACTCTTTGTCAACTTAATTTTACGATTTTAACTTGCTTTTTGGAATCGGTCGGAACTAATAGGACAGACGGCTTGTACATTTAAGCCATGCACGAAAAGCATGCGCTAACACTGCACTGCATTTGTAAAAAATTCATTTTCACCGATTCACCGGATCGGGTATTAGGCCTATAGAATTCTCTATGAAATCATAGCATACAAAGCCCTGCATTTTCCGGCATGTAGCCTACCCGTGACACATGTCTGACTGAATGCTGAACTTCGATTGACGTGCGATTAGCATATGCATATAGGTAATACATGTACAATTGTACATGGCAGTGGAAGGTTCATATAATTATAATATGTGCTGCAGCAGCAGCAGGAGTGCAGGTGCGTTCGTGGGCGAAGACCTAAATCCGTTGAATGCATTGTGTTTGATCGGAATGACGTGTCTTCTTCATTGAATAATAGCCTAATCGTCTTTGGTTTTACGCTGCACGGCTGTGTATTGTATTT
Source organism: Lumbricus terrestris (assembly GCA_949752735.1). Classification (NCBI taxonomy): domain Eukaryota; kingdom Metazoa; phylum Annelida; class Clitellata; order Crassiclitellata; family Lumbricidae; genus Lumbricus; species Lumbricus terrestris. The sequence goes on along the minus strand of OX457045.1, from coordinate 25,908,694 downwards.
CAAATGCAATCGAAGAAGACAGTGGCCTAGGCCTATCTGAAACGTGCGCTTATGCCACGGTCGAGCACCTGAGAAAGACAAAAGCCAAACAGGATGGTGGGTGGTTGATGTCAATATAGTTGATGTCGGATTTCATTATTCAGTGTTTTAACGATGTTTAGTCAACGGAGTGAATTTCAGCCGACATTTGACGAGACAAACGCCGAATGAAACGCACCTTGATTCGTGGATCCGCCGTTGCATATATGAAATAACCCTCATCCGAACAAAGGAGGTCTGGCCAACCCCCTCTTCATTCAAAGTTTTATTTTCTCAAATTGCTTTTATGACTTCGTTTCTATATTGCTGAGCTACAATTAGCACATCTAAACGACCAAATCGATTGAGTGATAAGGAGGTACTGAAGATAATACTGACTGATCAACAGTGCAATAATGACAGTTTCGACAGTGAGAGCAACAACAAAGCATATGAACGCGAAGAGATGACAATGACTGAAGAACAACCTTCAGATGTTTCTTATGATGAAAACAATGTTGAATCGAAGATGTTGATGAACACGATGATGAGACTGGACCTGATAGTGAAGAAAAGGATGACGAAACCAAGATGAAGCCGAGAGACAATATTAGGCCTACATGTAAAGTTCCGGATAATGTTTGGCAGTTAAAAGCACTGCCAAGAGGACGTGCTCTGTTGCACAATATAGTAAAAGAAAAATGTGGAATTAAAGAATATGGACACATTGAGAATATTCAAGATAGTTTTGACAGTTTCCTTGCAGCCCAGATGAAAGACATAAGCCTTCAAACCCGAAAGCAAAGCTAAGATGATACATGCATGATACATGCATGCTTACAATTTAGGTATAGGCATATTCCATTAATTTTTTTATAGATATTTTCTAGAAATCAGTCATGCTGACTTTTAACATAACGGTATTCAATACTAATTTTTACTAGAATTTCTATTTCCTTATGTGATTTCCAAAATCGATAGTTAGACAATTATTAGCCAGACCCCTTTGTTCAAATTAAGTTGGATTTTCGCTTGTTCGGATGAGGGTTAAACTATGGGGCCTAGCTATAGCTATATATATATATATATATATATTAGGGTGCATCAAACGCCCCAAAGTTATCAAAATGCATTGTCCCTAGGCTTAAAATGTTCCTTTTATCTCCAATATATACCTGATCAAAAAGCATAAAAATTCAAAATTGTTTAGGTATCCCACCTCCATTTTTAAAAATGTACATAATTATCATTCGACATACATTACTTATTGAATTTGTCGGATTGTATGGCGTTTTAACAGGACTTGTTTTAGGATTGAAAGAAATATATCATAGTTACTATATGTTTTATGTTTTCATTCATTCATTCATTCATTCATTCATTCATTCATTCATAGCATTTATATAGCGCCCCTTCAAGAAACTACTCAGAGGCGCTCTCAAATGCCTGCTGTCAAATAAGAATATTAAGGAGGAGCGCCTTGCAATTGTTGGGAATGCAAAAGAGCAGAAGTTCCTCGGTGCATGTGCCATCTTATGCAATGGGATCACAGAGAAAAACGGGGGATATCATTGCTGATCTGACCACTGATCTCCTGCGCTCATGGCAATGTAGTGACTCCATTATCAACATGGCATTTGACACCACCGGATCAAATAGGACACGTTGCTGCTGCTGCTTATGTTACAATTCAGATGCGGTTAGGTCGAGCTCTTCTCTGGTCAGGATGTCGCATTCACGTTGGCGAAGTAATTCTTACACACGTGTTTGAAGATCTTCAAATTGAGACTTCAAAATCACCCGAGGTGGTATTATTCGCAAGGCTTCGTAAGAACTTCCAGCTCCTCAAGACACATCGGTCAGCAACAGAAAGACTATCACGTTTTGATGATAATGTATTCAGTGAGAATGCGAAACCATTCATTGACATTTGCAGAGAACAACTTCGACAGATTTATAGTTCACAGTTGTCCTTTCATAGAGATGACTTTGAGGAATTTGCAGATCTCTGCCTCTTGTTTCTTGATGGAGAAGTAGAAGGAGATAAAGTCACATTCAATCGACCTGGAGCACTCCACAAGGCCAGATGGATGGCCAAATTGATTTATTCAATCAAGATATGTCTTTTTGAGCAACAGATTGCAAAGCTTCCACGCAACACAATAACAACAGAGCGTCAGGTCACAAAAGTGAGAGACATCGTGAATTTTGTGACCCTGGTTTACAGCTCTTGGTGGATGACTTGTAGTTCGGTGACTGATGCGCCAAGGAATGACTTGAAGCTATACAAATCATTCTTGCAATATGACTTGCTGAATGCACAGGTCTCCACGAGTGCTGTTCGTGCCTTCAAACGACATTTATGGTATTTAACGGCAGAAATGGTGCCACTTGCACTGTTTAGTAATAGGCCTAATGTTCCAGACGCTGAACGACGTGCCCTTGCTAATCGCCTGCTTTCAGTTAAGCCAAAAGAACGCTTGCAGTTGCAGCAGAACAGATCTGGATCGGGCTTTGGGAAACCTAAATTTCCAGATGTAATAACAGCTACAACAACTCTTGCCGATCTTGCAGGGACTGACTCGTGGTAGCCTATATGTTTGAAATACTACAAGTTGACACTCAGTTCCTCAATGAAGAGCTGTCCGACTGGTGGAGCCGCAATGACTATCAAACTGCTATGAGAAACATTGAAGCACTCAACGTAATCAATGACTGTGCTGGGAGGAGTGAAGCTCAGCTCGGATTTTCTGTCAGCATCAAAGACTGAACAGCATTATCAAGATGTGCTCCAAGTTGTGGAACAAGACCGGCAGAGACAATCCAATACGAGCAAACGCAAGCCAACTTCCGAATGCCAATATCCGCTTGACATGTGCCATGTAATAGCATCTCAACATAAACGTTTTCACAATAGTAATAATAAATATGTTCACTTCTAAGAATCTTTGCAATACTTTGCAATACTTCTGAAGATGGCTCTTGGCTAATACAGCACAGATAATGTTAAGAACTATTGAACTTATCTTTAAAGTCTTTGCAGCATAACAATGCATAATCTGTTCAGTGTGTTCGCCATTGTAAAACTTCAGTTGCTGGGTGGGATACCTAGAATATGTCAGAAAATTCTCAAATTTTGGGAAACACACTTTTTTAGTAATAGGAAAAGAAGTGAATTAGGGACAAAAACTTTTGAAAGTTTTTTAACAATTATGGGGCGTTTGATGCACCCTAATATATATATATATATATATATATATATATATATATATATATATATATATATATATATATATATATATATATATATATATATAGAGGCTAGGCCTTGCACGAACTCTTCCATGCAATTACGTCACTTTGCGTGATAACAGCTTGCATATCACGTGATCCATTGATCGTGGATCGACGATTGTATATAATTATATGAATGAGTGGTTTTCGGTCTGATAAAGCTAAGACCTACAACGGCTTTTAGTCATTTTTGCCTAAGATGTCTCAGAATATTTCTGTGCCGTGCTACAACTGTCGATATAGGCCTACAATTAAGGCAACCAACCATCTGCGCGTCTGCATCAGCGATAGCAAGGCTTTTTAAACGTGCAGTTGTACAAAAAATGTGCAGTTCTAAATGGATTTGTGCTGTGGCATGCAGAGGCACTTCTGAACAGTTAAAACTAGCAAAAAGGTCATTGTCCTCCGATTGGAAGTAATTTACCATGGAAGATGGAAAAGGAAAGAAGGAGTTGTGCAGTTCTAAAAAATTCCCTTAAACAGCCCTGTGCGATAGACCAACACCTGACAATGTAGGCCTATACAATCTCGTTATACGACATTAATGCACACCCACCCACACGCATACATATAATATATAATTTATAACATATAACATATATATTATTATTCAAAAGACTATAAATTATTGATCTAAGAGCATAATTTATTTGAACAGCTTCGTTACTTTTTCAGTCGTTCTTGTGCAGGCGGTCTATACTCTATAGCCTCCTGCATCGGAAAATGTGTTGACCTTTTATGCCAAAAATCTCTTTAATGCTGTTCTAAGAACCAAAGATTTAGATAAAATCGAAATGGTGGTCTATATTGGCCATGTCCTATCGACTGCACGCAAAACACGGTTGGACCACGCAAGAGAGAGAGACAGACAGACAGACAGACAGACAGACAGACAGAACAGCCTCTCCAGGTCGGCTATGCAAACTAACAGCACTCTGTAGGAGGCGAAGGAGATTCCTTATTGGAACTGAAATTAGTTTTCAAACGGATATGGAAGATTTTGAGAAGACTTTTCAGTTCCAATAGTTTCCACGTTTTGCGATGCATTACTAAAACTAATTTCGGCTTCTGTTATAGGCTATCGGGTGTACCGATATACGCGCACATACAGGGTGGGCCATATAAAGTACCCCTACGGTTTCTTGCCAATTCTTGGTCAAAAATAAGAATTTTCAAATGAAATTTTACAGGCTATTAAAGGCAATTCATATTTACGTAGGCTACATTGACCCATTTTCACCAACATATTTCAAACAAGACAAAAGTTATACCACTTTTAGTGAGACCACTCACTGTTTTTGACGATTCAAAAACATAACGCAACAATAAGTAAAAACACGATTTTATTAAGACATATGTCAAATAATTGATATCTAATGAACTTGATATTGCCAGATAATCATTATTATTATTATTATTTAGAAAAGTAACAGGGTATCAGCGTAGCGGCACATCTCTGTGAAGTCACTTAGCAAGATGATGATGATCAAGTTGATAAACAAGGAATGTGTAAGATTAATGATTTTGTTGTTAAAACAATGAAATTCAAATTTATAAAATTGAGATACGAAAATGGCCAAGGTGTCAATGACAGTCAAAATGTATATCCAGACTCTTTGAGAGCAAGGTCCAATAATTACCGATCTCTGACTATAAACAGTAAGAGCGTAGAAATTAAGAGTTATGCCTAAATTGAGTAGGCTATTCTTTAAATAAGCCGTTAGTGAAAGGAGATCGATCGGCTCAAAGTCAATAATATAGTTTGATTGAGAAGAGGCAATGACCCACACATCTCCGGATTTGGACTGATGGATTATCAAGTGTGGGGAGCTATGCTGGAGAAATGGAAAAGTGTGCGGAAAAACCAACAGCGATAAGAGAATTGATGATTCGAGTTGATAATTATGGGAAGATTTAGCTCTGGAGCACATCAACAAGGTCATCAAGAACTTTACAGAGATAGACCTACTCAGAGCAAGTGTGCATGGTCACGGGTGGTGGACACATTGAGCACAAGTTGGGAAGCACTATCAAGTTCATTGGATAACAAAATTTTCAGACATGCTTTAATAAAATCGCTTTTTGTTACTTTTCGTTATGCTATGTTTTTAAATCGTTAAAAGTAGGTGATTTCAATAAAAGTGATGTAACTTTTATTCTGTTTGAAACATTTTATTGAAATTTGGCCATTGTACGTAAATATGAATTGCCTGCAAGACAGTAGATTTTCATTTAAAAATTCTTATTCCTGGCTAAGATTTGGGCAAAAAATCTTAGGGGTACTTTTTATGGCCCACCTTGTATACAGTCTGCTTCTGCTTCTTCGGTTAGTAGGCCTATTATTTTCCTGTTCTTCAAAGATAGGCCTAATCCTTCCTACGATTGTTTCTGATCTCATTCATCTTCTTATCAGCATCCATTTGCATTAACACACACTGCGTGGCCTAATCGTATGTATATATAGGCCTATATATATATATATATATATATATATATATATATATATATATATATTAGGGCGCCCGTTAAGCCAATGAGAAAATTTTAAATTCGTAATTTTCTACACGGTACCCTCTGAAGTTGTTACACCTGGTCTGTGAAATAACAGAGTGAAATTGCAGAATTTTATGTTAATATTTACTGGGAGCTCAACATGACTACAGTTTATGCTATATCGCAATCTTTCGTACCTTTTCCAGTTTCGTTGTTTACAGCACTTTGTTTCACATTGCACATGTTACTTAGGCCTACTGTGTTGTTATTATTCTATTTAGACTAATTAATGTGTTTAATATTACTGCTGCTCTCTCAGTCAACATTTTATCCTTGGATTCTTTCAGCTAGTTCATGTATAAAAATGAGTCCTTGTCATTGCAAAATCACAACAAACAGCGAAGGTTTTAATCTTAATTTAAAAATAACTGGACCCGCTACAAAACCACAAGAAGTGCTCACTAAGTTGTAAAGAAATTACATTTAAAGAGAACAGAAAAATGTAATATTCACAAAAGGTTACTGTTAGTAGGTTTTAGCTTATTATGGTCAATGTTCATACAGTACTCACAAACAGAGTAAAATTGCTATATCTATTAATTGTGCAATTAGCATTCTGCAATCTGCACCATCACTTTCATTTAGCTGCAACATGTTCCTTTTGTTAAAAAATATGCAATCCTTTTTTTATTTAGTGTGCACACTGTTCTGCGCAATTGGGGCAATGATGCAGTGACTGTTGTATTTAGTGTGTCAATGTCATAGTTGTCATACTAAAGCAGCTACAGTATATCTAAATCACTGATAGTGCTTTCAGTCTTTTGGATTTAAAATATTAGATTGATTAGTTAATTACCAATAGAAAGTATGGCAAAAGTAGCTGCTTCACGACTTGTAACAGTCACACGTATAGTTCCGCTGACATTTGGTTGATTGATCCGGTATCAGAAGAAGTACATGTGGAAGCAAGCTTCCAACTTACAATCAGGTGTTGTCTGTCTTTTTCCATCGGCACAAGATTCTTGCTAAGACAGTCAGAGACAGTTCAAGGTCTGTTGTACATGAAGTTCTTCACATTTGGTCAATGGCCCGTATCCCAACAGCACTTGATAGGAATGCCATTGAAAAGTTGGAGGACATGTTTTATAGATGGGAGAAACTGAATAAGAACATGCATCGCAGAACTGAGCTAATGAAAGTACTATGATCGGAGATTTGGAAAAACTTTTGACATGGCACATACAGATGCTATGTCAATGACCACCATTGCTGAAGACAGGTTTTTCTTGGATGACCAACACTGTCCACGCATAGGCTAAATGGGTGGTGTAGACACAGCTTTGGCTAGAACAGAGGGCAGAAAGTTAAAGAGATTGAAGTGTTTGCATTATCTCAGAAGTAAAGAAGATGACAGAAAGAGAACGAATATCACAGTTCAGAAAGATGATGAATTGACTTCAGAAGAAGAATTGGCCACTATGGCTGCTAAAGTTGAGTCTAATCTAGAACCACGCTGCTCACATTGAGCTATATGTATACCAAACGAGGGTCGGTGCCTGTTGTAACAGCAGAATTAAGTGCTGCACTTCATCGAGCCAATGTCAGCAGCCGCACAGCAACACTTATTCTCGCTGAGACTGCATAGAACCTTGGACATGACATGTCAACGTCAATCCTGAATCCATCAGAACAGCAAGACTAAAGTTTCGTCAACATACCGCTCAGGCTGGAAAAGCCATTTTCGAACCGTCCGTACCTCTAGTTGTACATTGGGATGGCAAGATGTTACGAGATATTGCAGGCAATGAGCAGGTTGACGCAGTCTTGGTATCAGGTTTGCATGTGGAGCAGCCTCTTGGCGTGACAAAGCTTCTGGATGGTAGGGGGAAGCAACTAGCAATGCTATTGTTTCAATGATGTGAGAGTGGGGAATAGAAAATCTAGTCAGGGCCATGTGCCTAGACACCCCAGCTTCCAATATGGGCAGACAAAGTGGGGTTTGTGGTGTGAAGATTTCGAGCTAAACAAGAAATATGTTAACAGTCTAGTCTGGCAGTGGTAAATGGCAGAGTAGAGTGAGCTGTGTAGCTGATATATGACTTCAACACCTCCATTACAACAAGTGATGAACAGAAACAATTTCTCAAGCCACAGAGCCAAGTGCCCAAAAGCGAGAAAGTCACTACTTGTCGGTGATGATACAACAACAAAATACACTGACAACTAGACCCTAGTGACTTACAGCTTAAAAACGAAAATAAATGCTGCAATGTACTTTGTTGTGGCAGTATTGTTATTAGTATTCTGAATAGTTCAGTTTTGATTAGCATTTGACAGTGCTGTATTGATTTTGCATTGAAAATATTTGAATGATAAATAACTGTGAAATAAGTCAGAATAGCATGCTGTCGGATAATATTTCGCTAACTTCACATATGTTGAGCTCCCTCTAAACATGCATCCAAAATTCTTAAAAAATTACCCGGAACTTCTCTCATGATAGACAACAAAATGAGAGGGTACCACAAAAGAAATTCAGAAAATATTTTTTAACGGGCACCCTAATATATATATACATATATATATATATATATATATATATATATATATACACACACACATATATAATCATATACTATACACTTTTTCCATATTCCAATGATATCCTTGATTTTAATTATGCGAAATGTCTTTTACCGGTAAATAATCCGGTTGTTTACCGGTAGCGTAACAAATCCGCATATGATTGTTTACTATACAGGGTGGGCCAGCATAAATGTCCCGACTTTGCAGGCGTATAACTTCGCCAATTTTTAACATTTATTTATACTTGATGCATCAAATTAAAGGTATTTCACTCTAGTATTAACTCTAAAAAAGTCGAACTGATACTAGTTTAGGTTTTAATTATATACTTGGATCAGCGCTAGCTACCGTTTTTTGTCATTACTGACGCATTATGACGCCGTTTCCCGAAAAAATTCTATCGTTTTTTGCTAAAACGCGCGTAGACACGATCATTTTGAGTGTTTGTAGGGTCCCTACCATGAATATATTCTAATCGCAAAACCGCGTCCTTTCAATTTTGCCAACAGCCGTGCACTGCCATGCGCTGCTTCAGACGCTTGCACGCTGCCAGTCGTTTCTTTGCGTAAGAGCTGGAGAGTTCGTGGGACTTCTCGTCGACAAATTACTTTAACTTTAGGTCTATAATCTTTTCCAATACGCTATTCAGTGCTTCTAAGACGGCCTGTTTTGCGCTGAATTTGCATGCAGGGCCTGCCCTGGTCATTGTCTTGACTGCAAATGTACGCGGACACACGAGCAATGTTAGCGGATGTGAGCGCCGTGCGCTCCGATTCCCATGGTTTGCAAGTAGAAAGTCCTGTTTTATTAATTTTCCGTAGCAGATAATACAAGGTATTGTTTATTCCATCCTCTGTTAGAATATTCGTTAATCATTTCAAACGAATTAAATCCCTTACCAGTTCGTAAAATTAAGATCGAAACGCGATCATCGTCTGTCAACGGCGCCAGGTTGCGTCACAAATGACAGCAAAATATGGTAGCTACTAGCGCTGTTCCGGGCATATAATTAAAAACGAGACTAGTATCAGTTCGACCTTTTTAGAGATAATACTAGAGTGAAATACCTTTAATTTGATGCATAAAGTATAAATAAATGTTAAAAATTGGCGAAGTTATACTCCTGCAAAGTCGGGACATTTATGCTGGCCCACACTGTATATATAAAATTATATATATACATATATATATACATGTATATATATGCATGGTGAAATGGTCTTCTCAGTGCAACTTCCATGATTCAGACGTGTATAGTAAAAAGTTAGGTGTGAACACTGAACACAGCAGCTTTCTCGACTCCTCCAACGATTAGTTACCTTGTCCATTCTTTTCATCATCTCTTTGCCACAATCATTGTTCCAATAAAACTATAGGTTTGACAGACAGACAAAGTCACCCTCGTTTTCGATATCCTATAGCTGTCTGCCTCCACTGAGATAATGTTCTCGAAATATCTGTGATTTTGTTTTTTTCCAACTTTCCCTTCTCCGTTGAAATGTTCAGTACGTGGTTTTATATGTACAATTGTACATAATAAATCAATTCTATGTCATATATATATATAATATATATATATATATAATATATATATATATATAGTGCAGTTGATTCTATTATCATGCAGGCCTACCACAATAATCCTGTTCCATTGCCTTGGATTATTGGTTAACCGGTGCGGCCCTCGCTTCAGGAAAAAGTTCTTCTGTGGTCGTTGTCCCGTACCGTCGTAGGCCTACGTGACAGAGTCTATCCTAAAAGTATCCCCAAATGTCTCCTCCCGGAGGCTTTATTTCGAAATAGATTGTCCCACGGCGAATCTGTTCCAGAATAAATTGGCACTCCACCGGAAAGTGTATTCTGATTTCTGAAATAGTCTCCGGGGGGATATTTCCTCCGTCTACGAAATAAAGTCTCCCCGTTCAGCGTGAAATGGGCTACAATCGCACATACAGCTTACAGATGAGCAGGTTTAATGGTTAGTTTAGCTTAAGTTGCTAAATTATTTGACAAGAACGTATCAGAAAATTTCTTCCAATACAGATCTCGAGCTTTAGCCAGGGGAGATTCTGTATCGGGGAGACTTTATTTTATGACATCGGCCGTGTCGAAAAGGTTGGACAAATTTAAACTGGTCATTTAAAAACTTTTTTTATCATATTTTACAATTTTGACCGTTAAAAATTCCGAATTTTTTCCGAAAAATATTTACTGCTAAATTTACATCACTATAGGCCCTACTTGACTCTGCCTTCTCGTATGATAGGCATATATACAATTTCTACATACATAATTGTTAGGCCCTACATGACGGGGATACTTTATCACGGAGTCGTACGTAACGAACTCTCTAGTGTCATGCTTGATTGAATAAACAGTGTCATTATGTCACATTATGATTTAAGGTGGCTCGCTTAGCTACATCGGTAAGAGCGTTAATTGGTCGCGCGTATGTTTAGCGACTCTGTGAAAGAGAGCGTGCGGACCGCGGTTCGCTTCCCGAAGGTGGCTATTTCAGAGATTCAAAATCTCGGACTAGCAAGGTATACGCTACATCCACGGGGACTTAAAGGGCGTGGCGACAGTCACCCCAGCTGCTGCTCGTTTGAACAGGCGCCGTGTTCTTTAATAAACCTCTTCTACGAACCATGGCACAGCGACCATATTATGGACGTGACTAATATGGACTTCAATGACATAATTTTGATTCAGTTTGAATTTTTATGTCTGCTTCCTTATTAGTTTTTATGTCCGCCATTAGGATGCATACGTCAGTGGTCAATGCTAAACATCACAGACTATTAAACCTACTGTAATCGTAATCGTAATCTCCTCATTTCTAAAGCGCCACTGGAAAGCCAAGCGCGGGGCACCGGCTTATTCACGAGCGCTGCGTTGAGTTAGAAGGGTTGTCCGTGAGAGTAGTCCGTGGTGGTCCGGGTCGAGTTACCATAGGATCAAGATCGAATGCGTTGAGTCAAAAGGGTTGTCCGTAAGAGTAGTCCATGGTGGTCCGGGTCGAGGTACCATAGGATCAGAGGTGTGGAACAGCTACTAAGGTGGGTGTCGTCTGAGCCGGGAATTGAAGGGTAGGGGATCAGATGAAACAGGATAAGAGTTCTTGAAAAGGAGTGTCTTTAGTTTCGAGTGAAAGGCCCGAGGTGTGATGGATAGAGGAGCCTGAGGAAGGTGGTGGTGTGTGATTAGTAATGATGTAGGAGGACCTGAAAAGGATCGGAACTCAGCAGGCAGATCATTCCAAAGGCGTGGTGCTGAGTTGGATATGGCTCGGTTGGAGAACTTGAGATGACTTGTGACCGGCGGTCGAGAGAGTGTAAGGCAGGCGGATGATCGGGTAGAACGGGTAGGCTGGATGGTGAACAGTTCGCGAAGATATCTGGGCTGGGAGCATTGTAAGAAGTTGTATGTTAAGGAGAGAACTTTGAAGTGAATTCGCTCTGGGATTTTCAACCAGTGAAGAGACTTGAGGATGGGGGTGTAACACTTAGGCTAATTATAATAATAGTAATAATAATAAACGTCATATTTATTCCAGCGGATTTCGGTGGCTCTTCAACGGGGAAATGCCATCTGCCTCTCCGGATCATTGCCACCGCTTCCTGATCGACACGAGAAGGAGATTTACAATCCGGTGTCACGAAATAGAGTATTCCCCGTATTAATTGTATCCCCCAAATTAAAAAAGTCGAAAAAACCGCTTCCGCGTGTATTTTTTTGGGCAAATTAATTTTCATCTGCCTTGTTTTGAACAATGACACTAACAGGTATGTTTATTCCTACTAGATAATTTGTTTTGCCCTGTTTTTAGAGCACTTAAAACATTTAAAACACTTAAAAACACTCAGAGTCACAAAATAAATTCGAGTTGCCTTTATCTGAGCATTGCTTAAGACATTTAAAACAATTAGAGTCACTTCAAATTTTGATTACAGCATAATTTTTTTTATTATGCTCATTTTTCAAAAAAGGGGATAGAATGGTTTATCCCCCGGGATAGTATAGACCGGTTAATTCCATCCGGGGGATAGATTAATTCATCCCCCCGGATAGCTTTCAGAGGGGATACTCCGTTTCGTGTCACCGGCAAAACGAAAGGTGGAACGACAGAAGGAAGCGACCTGCAGCAGATGAGACTGTTACAGACAGGCGCTCCCAGAAAGACACTCAATTACTTTGTTACTTTGTTAGACACCTGACTTAATAATAATAATAGGGCCTAATAATAATAATAATAATAATAATAATAATAATAATAATAATAATAATAATTGCAGACACTGTAGCTACCTCTTATCTAGCCACAACCTCCATTCGAATGGGTGGCGCTGCGGAACTGGCTGAAGCCAGGAAAAACACAAAATATGCACATTTGATGCAAGTCTACCACTTTGTCCCATTGGCTTTTGAAACAATGGGACCAATTAACGCCAAGGGACAGGCATTTCTCGCCGACCTGGGTCGTCTCTTGAGCCAAATTTCAGGCGACGCAAGAGAAACAAGCTTCTTGTTTCAGCGCCTGTCTGTTACCATTCAGCGTTTTAATGCTGTCGCCTTCCACAGCACTTTTGTTCTTCCAGATCTTGACATGGATGGCCACTCCAGAGTTTAAATTTCTTAGTAATATCTTACACCTGAGGGATTATAGATACCTCGGGTAAAAAAAAAAAAATAATATAAAAATAATAATAGTAATATAAAAATAATACGAAAAATAATAATAGTAATATTAATAAAATAAAAAAATAAAAATAATAATTTTAAAAATAATTTAAACAAATAAAACAATAATAATAATAATAATAATAATAATAATAATAATAATGACAATGATGTTTATATTCGTTTTATTGAGTTCTTGCTGACATACAGCAGCCAGTTTCAAATCAGAAATTATGAAGAAAATCATAATTCAATCAAATGGGTGGAAGTCAGAAAGAGGGGCATTGGTCGAATATCTTTATCGATAAAGTAGGTCTACTCGAGAAATGTAATTTCTTTCGTCCTCAATCGGGAGATAAAAACTGTGAGGACGAGGACGAAGATTATAAGGCATGTGGACGCTCGGTGGGAAAATCTTAATCGGGACGTGTGAGCAAAGGCGGAGACAGAATTTTTCGAAGGTGTGCGCCAAAATTTTCGGTCTTGGGACAGGGAAAAATTTCGTCTTGGTCGCCGAAAAATCTGATGACTTTTTTAGCCACCAAAAGAGTTGATGACCTTTTTTAGTCATTCGTCCAATTTCCACGAAAAAGATACCGCTTTAGCGTTTTAGCCGCCAACATAGTTGACCTTTTTAGTCATCAGTCTGGTCGTCGAGTAATGACCTCTCTAGTAATTACCTGCGTTAATTTAATGGCTTATTGAAACCGAATGGGGGCCACGTCCCATGCAGTTTTTGAATGGGGGCATGACCGGATTGGCCTTCATGGATCCGCTACAATCAAGTTCCATCACCCAACCATCACCGACAACCACCGTAGCACCACGCTGTCTCCTCGGCTTGACCTCCCCGGATTTTGACCTGGCACCGGAACGAAAACGGCAGCTCTGGCTATTGCGGACTTGATTTGATATAGCGCCGGTGAATAAGCTGGTCTCCCTGACGTGGCTTTTGTGGGCGCTGAGAAATTCTCGAAGATTTACATTACATTACATTACATTACTGGTAAGTCGCAAACCCATATTACAGCCAATTTGCCCTCCCTGTACTTCGTCCCCTCCTACCCTCCCTCCTCCGCTACTAGTCTCTTACATCCCTTCACCTCCTCTTCCCTTCACTCCATCCCCTTCTCTTCCCTTCACTTTGCGTATCGTTACTATGACTGGTACTATGGTTTGACAAAATTTGCTAAAAAACTAAGCGAAAAGAAGGGAGGTAAATGAGGAGGAGAGGTGAGCAGGAGCAAAACGAGGAGGAGAAGAAGAGGAGAAGGCGGAGGAAAAGGTGGAGGAGCAGGACGAGGAAACGGAGGAGAAAAGGAGCAACAGAAGGAGGAAACAGATGAGGCGGAGGAAGAGGACAACGAGGAGGAGGACGAGGAGGAGGACGAGGAGGGAGATGAGGAAAAGGAGGTGGAATCTAGGACGTATGGATGCAATACAATACGAGCCCATCGGTTGCAGGCGGAGGCTTGACTGACAGGTGCGGCCACTTGACAACCTCACAACAAAGCATCTCTGTGAAGAAAGACAATTAATTCTTCCAAATTAAAGTCATATTTTGACACATCGAACCTATTCTTTGACATTTTATATTAATTATTCAGAGACCGTTCCATTCTTTCCATTTAATTTCCTTCATTTCTCGACTTTCTTTGTGGCAGTTATTGAAATTAAACCGGATTTCAAGCAGTATAGATTTCATATAGGTTTTTCATTGCATCAATGAGCGTCGACTGTAGCCTTTATGCTTGCCCTTTGTTTCGGTCTTACTGAGTTTCGTTGATTTAAAATACCACAGTTAAAGAAATTTTGAATTTATGGCTCTAATTATCTAAATTAAATCTTGGTGGATTTCCGTTCGTTCCTCTTTATGTAGGCCAGGGCTTTTTTAACGTGCAGTTGTAGGCTACACAAAATGTGCAGTTTTAAATGGATTTGTGCAGCTCATGTACAGTGAAAACAAGCAAAAAAGGTCATTGTCCCCCAATTGGAAGCAATTTTCCATGCAAGATGGGAAGGGAAAGAAGTTGTGGAGTTCTAAAATTCCCTTAAAAACAGCCCTGATGTAGGCTAGTCAGAATTCACTTAGTGCAGACCAGTTTCTTTACGACTTCGGCAGAGGAAGAAGAATTGGAATGCACAAAATCTTCAGTCGGTAATTTCATCGCCCCGTTTTTAATTCTTACATGTATGAACTCATTATCAAGATATAGGCTAAATATTGAACAAAACTGACTAAGATTTTCCTAAATTGAACATAATTATTTCTAAACGGCGCTGTTCAGAACCTGCAGCTTATTAATTTGTGATTTTTGCGACTATCAGAGGTAAAAGCTAACTAAATTTGAACATAAGTTGCAAACTTGAATTTTAAATTGTTGTTTGATAGAACCGAAAATGAAAGTGGTCTTCTTTATGGTGCTAATTGCCTCCTTTGCCCTCGCAGACGAAAGTAATATAATAAATGAGTATGGACTTCAAGTAGTTTGTGTGTCATTCAGGAACTGGCGAAATACTCTGGGCAAGCTGAGGACTAACATTTTTAAAATATTTATTAAGTCTTTCAGCTATGGCCGCAGGATCAGTGCCAGAGCTAGAGGACAGCATGCTAGAGCATCTTGGACCGACCGCTGAGAAAGCGCGGTCACCGAACCGGGTTCTGGTCCACCGCACGCGAAGATCGCTTTTGTCGAGCGATCTATCTGGCCTATCCATCATTTAAACCAAACATTCGCGCAATTATTAGCCTACTGATCGTTGAAAATGTGTTGGAAGATCACTAGCCGGTTCTGACTTGTTCAATCAGGTTGTAAGCACGCAGGCAGTCGACAGTACCCATATTTCGATGAACTACATGTATAATATAATCCAATATAGCGTTCTTTAATAAAAGACTAGTGTCGTTTTCAGTTGCTAGACCTGATCTTATCTGATGGCACAAGAGCCTCATTATCACCAGATGCCATAGACATCGCTTCGAATAAAATCGCAGACAGTAATAATTAAACTGTTGAATTTTGTTTAGATGGAGATGCCACTCTATTCAAACCCACATTGTTTTTCCTTGCTTCCAGTTACTTATGAATTATGCTTACACAAAGGGGGACGAGCTTTTAAGCAAGGAAGAGTTGCAGACATTAGTTTGACTCCGTGCTTACACCTGCGCCGCGACACTATTCATCCGCGACACTATTCATCTTTGAAATGGCAGTGTCGTTAAACATGTAAAAACAGAGGGCGGTTTCCGAGTTTTTGTCAATTTTCGTGTCGGCCTGTTGCCGATGTTTCTTTTTCTCTGTCCAAAATTCGAGTGGTTCTAGTTAAGTTACTACAAGTTTAGTTAAGTCGTCTAGCTATCGGTTTCGTTGCTGTGCGTGCCCACCGCTGCTGTCGCTGTTGTGGTCGCTTTCTGAGACGCTGACCGATGTATTGAAGACCGTAGAATGCAGGTTGTACCATATGCTATGTTGAACGAGAATATTCAATTACTAGCCGGGGTACCCGGCGTTGCCCGGGAATTTTAGGATTCGGCCGTTTCTGCCCAATCCCTCACTCCCTCCCCAAAAATTTTCTTCTCCCTCCCCAACCCCATTCCCTTCACCAATCACCACACTCCGACCTCCACGGGTACGCGACTCGTGAAATTTTGGTTTTCCAAAAAAATTTCTTTCCCACTCCCTACCCCACACCCGCGACATCCCACCACACTCCGAGCTCCATCGGTACACCACCCGTGAAATTTTGATTTTCGGAAAAATTTCTTCCCCAACCCCCACCCCATCACCCCAGCACACCCCACGACACCCCACCACACCCCAACCTCCACCGGTACGCCACCCGTGAAATTTTGGTTTTCCGAAACCGTTTCTTCCCCACCCCCACCCCACCACACACCCCACGACACCCCATCACACTCCGACCTCCACCGGAACGCCACTCGTGAAATTTATGATTTCAGAAAAATCGGGAATTTTTCCCCAATTCCTCCACCCCACCACACCCCCACCACACCCTACCACACTCCGACCTCCACCGGTACGCAATCCGTGAAATTTGGTTTTTCAGGGAGAAATTTATTCTCCCACCCCCACCTCTACCACCACACCCCACGACACCCACCACTCTCCGACCTCCACCGGTACGCCACTCGTTAAATTTTTATTTTGGGGATATATACAAAATCAAAGTCTGCTTTTTACACACCAAGTCCATGTGGATCATAGTCCAGTCTCCAATTATTTTTCCACAATTCTAACACTGACACCCGCGTATAGGCCTGCCCTCGTTTTCTGAACAAAGTAAGGCCTACATGATGCAATTTTTTAAGGTTAACGCACGCTGTATGGCAGAGTAGGCCTAAACTCGCGTATAGACCTACCCTCGTGTAACAGCCCTGGTGCTAAGTAACTAAACTCGACCTCTTCCTTCGCCGACGGGGTTGCACTATATAACTTATGCCCTATATAGAATCAGTTGTACTTTTGCTTGTTGCAGGTCTAACGAAAGACAAACCTCAATGACCGGATTGACCCCTAGACCCGCGCCTGCAGCGCTGTCTTCATTTGGTCGCGTGGATTGGAAGCGCACGTCGGTCCTCATGAGAAGATGCTTTGTGTTGCGGAGGAGTGCAGCACCACAACCAGCAGCAGCAGCAGCAGCAGCAGCAGCAGCAGCAGTGGCAGCAGCAGCAGCAGTGGCAGCAGTGGCAGGAGTCTGACGCTCTATAATATAGATTGGATGCAACATCATCGATGTGTTCCATAGGCTTATGTGGGCGTTTAACCCACGGACGCCATTGGTCAGTCCTCACTTCTGCCTCTCCATCCTCCCTCTCTCAATCCTCCCTCCTCCCACCTCCCTCCCTCCCTCCCTCCCTCCCTCCCTCCCTCCCTCCTTCCCCACTCCGTTCTTCTCTTCCTCCCATCCTCCGTCCTTCACCAGTTCCTTTGGTGATCGTGTTTCGACGATAAAAGGACTGAGGTGCATTCGTCTCTAACGAAAGTCGTCAGTTACCGTCCAGCTGTCTGCAACAGCAGCCACCGCATCCGACGTCCTTCCTTCCATCTCTGGAATTGCAAAAGACGGAGAGAAGCGGAAGGCTGTGAAAGAGGAAAGAGGAGGAAGAGGAGGAGGAGGAGCGATTTTGATGCACAATGAAACAGACATGCAGCTGCCTCTTTCTTATCGTCATGTATTCAGGTAATTTATGATCGAATCTCATTCTTGCTTTATTATCCTGATTCACTTTTAAACACTTCTCCTACAGCAACATATATCTGCAAATTGTCGTATTTCAGAGTAACGTACTACTGTCTGTATTCAGCGCTGTGAGAAGACGCAGTGTACAAAGTCAGGCATTATATAGGCCTACAACCATGCGAAACAGGAAACTAGTAGGGCCCAGGCAGTTTTAAGAAAATGCGCCTTCGAATGCTGCATAAAACTGAGCGCATCTAAAACCAAAACGTTAGACGTTCTCGTTTACGCGGTTATGTTAGTAGGCTATTTGATAGGTGTTGCCTAATTTCATATTGCTGTGACATGTCTATAACCCAAGGAATGACGTCATTGAAATTTAAGGGAATGGTGTTTCGAAGTCAGCAGCGATTCAACAAGACTTAGTTTCCTGCTTCGCATGGTAGGATAATGCCTGCTTTTACCACTGCGTCTTTGTAACACAGCGCTGAATACAGACAATACGTGGTAGGCTATCCTATCAAAAGGGAGAAATCAAAAGGTCGCAATAAAATGGGCGAAAATCAATAGAGCGTATGGTCATTTGAGCGCAAGTTTGAAAGGGTGAAAAGCCGAAAATCAAAAGGGCGCATGTCTAAAAGGGCGAAAATCAAACGGGCGCATGTCTAAAAGGGCGAAAATCAAAAGACCTCATCCTTAAAAGAGCGAAAAGCAAAAGGGCGCATGTTAACAAATGCGTAGTTAGAGAACGAATAAGAGCGTGAGCGTTCGTCTAGAAAGTTGAAAGAATAGAATGCGCTTACTTAGACCAAAATTCCCGCCCCCCCCACTGCGTCTTCCCACAGCGATAAATAGCCTACAGAC
This sequence comes from Lumbricus terrestris, assembly GCA_949752735.1. Lineage (NCBI taxonomy): Eukaryota > Metazoa > Annelida > Clitellata > Crassiclitellata > Lumbricidae > Lumbricus > Lumbricus terrestris. Next base: position 25,889,560 of record OX457045.1, on the reverse strand, counting down.
AAAGTGGCTATACAGGGTATACGTGGTGTCCTATCAAAAGAGCGCAGATAAAAAGGGCGAAAATCAAAAGGGCGCATGCCTAAAAATTAAAAGGGCGAAAGTCAGTAGGGCGCGTGCTTAAAATTAAAAGGACGAAAATAAATAGAACGCATGATTAAAAAGTAAAAGGGCGAAAATCAATAGGGCGCATGTTGAAAAATGCGTAGTTAGAGAACGAATAAAAGCGTGAGCGTTCGTCTAGAAAGTTGAAAGAATAGAATGCGCTTACTTAGACCAAAATTCCCGCCGCCCCCCACTGCGTCTTTCCACAGCGATGAATACAGACAAAGTGGCTACAGGGTATACGTGGTGTCCTATCAAAAGAGCGCAGATAAAAAGGGCAAAATCAAAAGGGCACAATCAAATGGGCGAAAACCAATAGAGCTCATGTTCATCTGAACGCATGTTTGAAAGGGCGAAAAATAAAAGGGCGAAAATCAAAAGGGCACATGCTTAAAAATTAAAAGGGAGAAAGTCAGTAGGGCGCGTGCTTAAAATTAAAAGGACTAAAATCAATAGGGCGCATGATTAAAAAGTAAAAGGGCGAAAATCGCATGTTGAAAAATGCGGTTAGAGAACATAAAAGAGCATAGGACTATAAGCCTCTAAGCGTTCGTAGAATCTATATAGAAAGGTAAAAGAATAGTGCTTAATAGTGCTTAGAAAGCGCCTACTAAGACAAAAATATGAATTAACACATATAATTATGGTTAAGAAAAACAAACACGGACATTTAATCACTTTCTATTCCATCAAAGCGAGCATATATATCATTAAAAATACTACGATTGATCGTCACACTATGAAAACTGTTGATGTTGACCATGTCAGATTTTACTATTTAGCTGGTACATTTTACATAGGACCTAATTAGGCCTATTTTGCAGTCAGAAATAGACCAGTATTTTTCTGTGTGTCAAGTAGGCCTATAATAGCAAAAGATAGATCTATAATTTTTAAAGAAAATATCGAAGTCAGTTTATCAATAATTGTAGCTCATGACTTATGGCAGAAAAGTTTGCAATTATAACGCTAACTACAAGTATGGACCAGTGTATGGTATGCCGATAGGCAGCAGGCAACACGACAATCAGTCAATCAATCAGTCAATCAATCAATCAATCGTTCAATCAATCAATCAATCAATTAATCAATCAATACTTTTACCAATCATTTTAATTTTATGCAAGAGGAGACATTGGAGAGAGGAGGTCAGAGTATAGCAGACCAGTTGGACGGGGGATGCGTTTCTCGAGAAGTTTTTGTCAGGAATTAAAGGTTCTAGGTGGGACAGTAATTTGAAGGGAAACTAGGGTCTATACAGTGGCGGCGCCAGAATTTTGGGTTGGGGGGTGAACCCTCGCGGAAATTTTCAATTTTCATCCGCCAAAATTTCTGATGACTTTTTTTAGTCATCCGCGGTCGAAACGTCGTGATGGGTGATCTTCTATTTCATTTTAGAGGGGGGCTTATCGTGGGAATATTTCAGTTTTACGTACCTTTTTAGGGGGCTTAGCCCCCGTATGGCCTTTTAGGGGGGCCTAGCCCCTAGCAACCCCCTGGCGCCGCTACTGCCTACTGGGTCTATAGGCCTTTGAGATTGATAAAAAATTATCACAGCGCATTTATGCAAATAATTACAATAATATGCTTGGTCGCCTATCATCATCGTACAGATGATGATGATGATGATGATGATGATGATGATGATGATGATGATGGCTCTCTGCTCGAAGGCCGGTTCATTGGCTTTACGTCCCTGGGGATGAGATGAGTGAGGTGGTTTCCCGTTGCCTTCCCCAGAGGCAATGATGGGTAAGCAACTTGCCCAAGGTCGCTCCGCAGGAGCTTGCGCCCCTGTGTCCCACACGTGCTAGCCCGAGATATCTAAATCTCTGAATGTCAACTCCCAGCCCGGGGCTTGAACCGCAGTCGTATGCCGCTCTCGCTTACCAGTGTAGCTAACTAGGCCCGTTACAGATAATTTTGCAATGCTAAGATTTTATGCATCGAGAGACTATACAGTCACCAGCTGACCAATATTTTCCTGTGTCGTGTTATGTAGTCTATTCATGGGTAGAAAACTCCTGCATGAACACTAATTAAAATTTGTGAATTTGTGACTTTTTCAGTAGCAGGAGTATTCAGCGTGTCCACTCAAAAGAGCAAATTTTATGAGACGACGGAGGACAAATTCGTGGCACATCAAAAGTGAGTCTCATTCAGATCCATCCATATATAGCCTATACTTGTGTCAAGTTGTGTGGCTTAAATTGGCCACTGACTTGCAATCTTAATTCAAGTAGTCTTTACTAAGATACTTTACATTCAAATATTGGTCCCATAAATTGTGATACAGCATAGCCGCGAGTAGGCGTATACTTGCACTTGCAACGTATTTTGTGAGGTTTGAGATTGCTCAGTCAGTATGCATGACTTCGAGCAATCCCTTAACGCAGAATTGTTCAGCGACATCTGGCAGGCCTTGGGAGGCTACACAAAATGCAGAAATAATAGATCTAAAGTCTCTTTGTGCAGTTGGTCTTCTGGATGATGTCGGCCTATGCATAAAAATGAAATGAACGAAGTGGTAAAGCATAGATTAAAAAGCGATGGAAACAAAACAAAAAAGGAAAAAAACGTCGTTTTATTCGAGAACATGAAAAACTGAAAAACGACAAAAACGGAAACCGAAAATTGTTTGATTTTGTTGCATGTAAAATCGCATTTTAAACTAAAAACATTGTTTATGCAATTGCATCTTAATCCGCAAATAGCACAACTTTATAGGCAGGACAAAATTAATTATAATTGACATTAATTTACAACAGTTAGTCCAGTGATTTTCAACGGGGGTTCCTCGGAAGTGCGGAACCTAAGGGTTCCGCAGGCGTCGGCTATGGGTTCCGCGCTAGTTTGATGGAAATTTTATGGAAAAAACTGAATTAAATCACAAAAGGAGGCCCGGGCTATTAGTGAATAGATTCTTTCACAGCTTTCAGTCATTCTTGCTTAAAATAACATTATTACGCGATGCATTGTTACACTAATGTTATTGCTCTTAAGCTTATATAACTATGTCCTTATAGTTCACAACATTCGGAAGTCATGCGCATCATTATGGGAATCAATAGGCTTATAAGCTTGCAGATTGTTAATACGGCACGGTATGTTTCCATCTATCCAGTCGGACAATCACAAACAAAGCATTTTTATCACTGGTTTTAAACTATTTGGACAGTTCTAAACAAACAGAATCAGCTGAGCACTATAGACGAACGACTTGTTCGGTTTATTCTTCTTTTCATTCGTTTATTTTGAAAGCTAGTGATTAAATTTCTCAGCCAGAGTCAGTGGCGGCGCTAGGGGTTAAGCCCCCCCCTTATAAAAGGCTAAGCCCCTAAAAAAGGTCACCCGGGAGATTTTTACATGCAAAACTTAAACATTTCCACGATTTTAAAGCGCCTCTTATAGACTAGCTATTCAGAGGCGCTCTCAGCGTGACAGCCACGAGGAAATAAAAAAGACTTCAAGTAGCGAAGAGCTGAAGATGACAGTCCCAATAAGATCTTACTACGGATAGTGGGAGGGAGGCATCCCACAGAGAAGGGCCTACAATGGCAAAGGCATGGTGTTGGGTCATGGCAGTCCTTAATTTCCCTTGGAACCAATTGAGATCTAAATGTAAAATGTAAATGTAATCGCATATTTATATAGCGGCTGTGTTATGGCTTCGACCCTGAGGGTGAGATCCTTCACCACCGCTACTCCACGTTTATATTGCGACCGAGCCACCCGCAGTAAAGATCCGAGAAATTAATCTCTGACCGACTGGGAATCGAACCCGGGCCGCCGGCGCGGCGAGCGGGCTACCAACCCACTCGACCACCGAGGATCTCTAGTCCAGCGGTTCTCAACCTTTTTAGTGTGGCGACTCCTTGGTGACATTCCGAAAGTTGTGACGACCCCCCAGCAACAAAATTGATTGAGTTACCCTTCCTTCACTGCATTTTTTACCATTGCCCATTGTTATGCATTTTCACTTCATTATTATTTGAAAACCGCATGTAAGATCGTGTGAGGCTTCTCGGTTCTTTCGATCATGAGAGCATCATATTCGTCAGTCTGAAGTCGAATTTTCACAAATTTATCCAGCAGAGGAAGAATTTGGATTTGTTCCCACTATCAAATTGTAAAAAATTCACATTTGCGATAGTGGCATTTTAAGCTGCCATTTTAGCCAAATTGCTCATCATTTCAGTGCTAATAGTCATGGTTTAAGACTTCAAAATTGTAACCATGCAACCCATTGTTTAAAAAAACCAATTTCCAAACTGCAGTCATAGGCGGAGACCTGGGCCGAGAATTGGGGGGACGGAAAGACGCGAGATTTTCCGACAAATTTCTGACGACCGGCGAAATCTTGAAAAAAAAACTAATTTTCGCCGCCAAAAAAGTTGATGACCTTTTTTTTTTTTTTAGTTTCGCCGCTAAAAAAGTTGATGACTTTTTTTTTTTTTAGTCATCCGGCCAAAATCTCGACGAAATTTTCTATTTTCGCCGCCAAAAAAGTTGATGACCTTTTTTTTTTTTTTTTAGTTGTCCGGCCAAAACCTCGACGAAAATTGCTATTTTCGCTGCCAAAAATGTCTTGACGCTCAAACATTGGGGGGGGGGGGACAAATGCATGGGCCGTACCCCCCAACACTTTGATTGGGGGGGGGGACCGTCCCCCCCTGTCCCCCCTAGGTCTCCGCCCATGCCTGCAGTGGTTGTATTTAAAGTTGCCATCTCAACAAAATTTCTCATAATGTCAGTGTTTAGAGATAAGGCTCAAGACTTCAATAAAAATGCTCCCTCATAATTGTTTAATTTTTTAAAATCCCCCACGGTAATAACTGCACTTTAGGCTGTCAGTTTAATAAAATTGCTGAGTTTTTCAATGTTGTTAGTCATGGTTTTAAGACTCCAGAGTGTCGCCCCCCCCCAGTTGCTTGTGTTGTAATTATTTGGATTTGAACACAAACTGCAACATTTTAAGCTGTCATCTTAACAAAATTGCTAATGATTTCAGTGCACGGAGACGTGCATGGTTTTGGATTTTAATAAATTAATAATTAAATAATCCCTCCCGCTTGCTTACATTTTTTGCAGATGTAGCCTAATGATAGCATTCTAAGCTGGCATCTTGACAAAATTGCTCGCAATGGATAAACAGCGAATAACACTGCAGAAATTGATGATGTTCGTGAAATATTTATGAAATAATTATTGGGCATATAAGCAGCTCGGTCCACCATTCATTGAGCAAACCGAATATTGTTTCATTTTCTAAGAATGTTACAAGTTGAATTTACATTTGAAAACTAATATTGCAAAAATAAAATTAGCTGCTGCAATATGACGAATGAATCACAGCAGAAGTGTAAGTAACAAATTATTTTAAGTTGCTATGGTGTGGTAACTATATCGTTGAAATTGCCAGTAGGCCTACATCTTTTAAAAGTTCTGAAGGGTCCAGGCGACCCCTGACAAATCGTCTGGCGACCCCCGTGGGGGTCGCGACCCACAGGTTGAGAACCGCTGCTCTAGTCGATCAGCAGACCAGAGAGGGCGGGAAGAGACTGTGGAGAGGGGTTTGTTCATCAAGTCACAAAGGTATTTAGTAGCTTGTCCAGTTTGAGTTTTTGGAACTAAGAGCAGTACCTTGAATTGTATACGAGAGGCAACAAGAAGCCAGTGAAGAACATCAGTCATGTAGGTAGAAATGTGGGAGTAGCGAGGTAGACGAGCAATGAGTCCGGCTGCCGAGTTCATAACTGACTGTAGGGAGGATAAGCGAACTTTGGGAAGCCCAGCAAACAGTGAGTTGCAATAGTCAATTCTACAGCAAATAAAAGCATGAACAATGGTTTTAAATACAGAAAAGGAAACAGATCTTCTGATGGCTCTCAGACTCCTCGGGTGATAATAACACGATTAGTGAACCCAACTAAAAGCAGCTGGGAAGATATGGGGGACCATGGACAAATACCTGGACATCATCGGCAAAGAGATGGCCAGCAGCACTACACATCAGGAAAAGAAAAGAGATGTCAGCCGTGTAAAGAATAAATATAGGAGACCCAAGAACTGAACCTTGAGGAACACTCAGATTAACATGAACCCATTGGGTTCGAGAGTCACCAGATTAAATCATTTGCGTTCTTTCAGAAAGGTACGACTGAAGCCAAGATAAGGGGAGGCCCTTGACACCATAGGATGTCTCAAGACGCTTAATTGAGAAGGATATCCACCATATATCAAACGCTGAAGAGAGGGCAAATAGAGTAAGTTCAGACCTATCAACAGGGGAATAGATTTCTGATAGTAAAGAAAGGACGGTCTCAGTGGAATGATGGGTCCTAAAGCCGGACTGATTTGCAGGAAGGAGGCCAGCTGATTGCTCAAGGTAAGGCAGAAACTGCAGAGAGATAAGACGTTCAAGTGTCTTACAATATATAGACAGAAAGGCTCGAGAGATTTGAGATATATAGGCAGATAATTTTGACAAAGGTTGGTGCCAAGGTTAGGCCTTTTGAGAGAAGGAAAGACAAGGGTCCGTTTCTGTGTCAGAGGGATGCAACCTTCAGAGAGGGACCTATTAAACAAATAGGCCTAGAGCCCTAGACCAAAAAGGAGCTAAAGTCATCCAAAATGTCATTAATAACAAATAGGAGTAGAGGATCAAGTTCACATGAGTTTAAGTTAGCAGTTGCAAAAACTAGTTGAAGGTCCGAGTCAGTGACAGGCCGAAAGTCATCGAAGACAGTTGATGTTGAGATTAATGTGGAGGAGGTGCGTCAGCAGTTGAGGCACGAAGGCGGTCAACCTTTGTTGATAGTGCCTCAAGAAATTCACTTGCAGTGAATGCAGGTGTTTCAGTAGAACGAGATGACTAGTCCTGCCAAGAAGCCCCGAGATCTACGACCACAGCCGTCTGAGATTCTTGGCATTGCGCGAGACCAGCTTTTTCCAGCGAGCTGCCTCTTTGGTCGACCGCATCGTGCATGATCGCCTAACTCGCCTTGCTTGCTTCTTTCAACCCATTTTGCTACCCAACCTTTCGATCGTCCTAATTTATCGCCTATTACGGAATAAGAATATCCTTCTTCAGGAAGAATAGCAGCTTTTGAGCGTAACTGAACGTCTGCTATTTTCCTCATTTCCGAGTTTGTTTACGAAAAACGATCGCGAACTGCATGAAATTCGCTAAAAATAGCCTTTCAGCATAAATTGATGACGTCATTTCCTCGCTGCAAAAAACTAACACTTTTTACACTTTTTGGTTTCGGGACATAAAGCTCTTTCAAATGACATAGGCATTATTAATGCTTGTTGCAAAAATTGTCTGCTTTCTGCAAGCAAAATCGTTCACATTGGACACCCTATATTATGCAAACACAGAAGATGCAGCAATGCTTAGCAAAGATATTGCAATTAGACCTTGCCGAATGATAGCAATATTTGTTCGGTGTAAGATAAGTGGAGGTGTACGGTAGCATATATACTCAAGTCCAAAAAGTTGGGATACCATATTAATGTCACTGTAACACAATAGATGTCATGCAATTGAACATGAAACTAAATCTCGATATACATGACCTCGACACAGCAGCGAATGCTGGAGTCTGATAAAAAATCGGCATGATTGTTTAAAAAGTTTTAAAAATTGTCTTCGTTTTAATTAATCGTCGTCTGCTTCTTTCATTCGCTCAGACACATCCGGGAACTCGTTGTTCGGCTGCTGTGCAATACTCTCGACGACGACGACGACGCTTTGAATTCCGCTGCAGCAGCAGGGGACCAGAGGTCGTCAAAGGGTGATGAACTCCTGCTGACCTCTGGTGACCTTGACCGGCGTGTGTCTCTGAACGGCATCCGCTGTCGGATGCGTTTGCCCCCCTCCTCGGATGGCGACGACGGTGACGACGGCAGCGATGAGATCGCTATTTCGCATTTGAGGCGCCAGGTGGACCCACTCCAATCCTGCATAGAAGCCAAGTGTTCCGGCTGGCATCCACCAGGTAGCTACCAGGAATGCATCTACCGTCACTGCATCTCCACCTTCAATCTCGGTCTCAGAAGTCTTAATCTAGCGTCGAAAAGAAATGCCAGAACATCATCGTCGGCCACAACGGACCATCCGAAGACGAGCAAAGAGAAGGACAAGGAGGAGAGACACTCCCCCACGCTCAGAGAAGGTTCACTGGGGAAGGAAGAGGAGGAAGAGGAAGAGGATGATGAGGATGGAGAAGGTAGGGGTCGTGCAACAGGAACCACCGGCAGCAGCAGCAGCAGCAACGGAATGGAAGCTATGAGACTGCGAGTGATGAGAAGAGGCTTCAACGACATTGCGGATGTCTGTGTGCAACATCACTGTGGCTCATTCAACTCACACTCGATGGAATTCTTTAGTTGCGTTGAAAGTCATTGCGCTTTTCGTTAATTCTTCTTATGTGACTGCAGTGTGTGTTTCCCATGTATAGGCCTACGCAGAGTCAATCAATCTCTCTGCTTGTCTAAGACAGAAGCCTGCATGTGTATACGATACTACTCCATGGTTCATGAGATGAATTAAACCTAAAAATAAATATCATTCGCAATCCAAGATTATAATAAATTGCTTTCAGTCCAGTTCGAGCGGATATGGAAGAAAGCGTGCAGCTGCTTAAAATTGTCGTAGCTCCATAGTCCTAGACGTGTAAGATTCCATTTTCCGTCTCCATAATCTTATATCGTAATCCCTTCCGCTAAATGTTGGTCGTTATTCGGAGATTAGAACTTGTCGGCTTCCGGGAATATATCGACCACTGGAGGCGCCAGGATTATGTCAGTGATGGGGGGGGGGGGAAGGAAAGGAGGCTGGGATCAGATGACGACGGCCCCCAATCCACAATTGCGAATTCTCTGCTACAGGCTAATTCTCATGAAAATCGTTTCCGACCAACAACTGAGGCAAGTGAGCAATTGATCGACCACGGCTGAGAAGAAAGAGAAGAAGGTGGGTGTGAAGCAGCGAAGGAAGGAAGGAAGGAAGGAAGGAAGGAAGGAAGGAAGGAAGGAAGGAAGGACGGAAGGAAGGAAGGAAGGAAGGAAGGAAGGAAGGAAGGAAGGAAGGAAGGAAGGAAGGAAGGAAGGAAGGAAGGAAGGAAGGAAGGAAGGAAGGAAGGAAGGAAGGAAGGAAGGAAGGAAGGAAGGAAGGAAGGAAGGAAGGAAGGAAGGAAGGAAGGAAGGAAGGAAGGAAGGAAGGAAGGAAGGAAGGAAGGAAGGAAGCCACCTTCACTTCCACTGCCCACCACAAGCAAGCTCATGATGGCGTCATAAAACTGCTCAGCTGGTAGCCTTAATGAATCATCTATCAAGGGGCTTTTAAGAAATCCGCCAGCGCGATTGCATGGAGGAGTCGGCAGCTGGAAAGCGAGGCTCCGGGAGTCCAGCGGTTCTCATCAATGGAGCAGGCGGTGGCGGTGGCTGCTAGATGAGGCGGCCCCCTCGAGGCGATCTCCCTATTAGGAAACGATTAGCTCCCATGAAATGCCAACTGATTTCCAAACAATAAATCTATCAGCCAGTCGTCGTCGTCTTTAGCGCTACTAAGCAGAGCTACAGGCAGCTGTGATGAGCGATTAAAACAAAGTCCAATCTCATGGACGTAGTATAGGCTATTAGTCCACAGAGGCTTAATTCCCCACGTGTAAGCTTTACAGCTATCTAGAGGCTTACGTACACCGCTGGTCACGCAAAACCATTTCGCGTGCGATTAATAACGAGGCTTCTATTTTTAGTTGTTTAACAGCTTTATCAGTCTCTCATGCAGCCATACAGTTTGCCAAGTAGCTAGCTATACCTGGGACTAATATCGATATTAGTCCCAGGCTATACCTTGCTCCTTGTCCATTCTTTTTTAATGACCGCGTGGGGTGACTAATACCTGCAAAAAGTTTTCAGTTAGGCTATGTATAGGCCTACTACTGTCGTGCAGAAATGTCCCATAGGGGCGATAGGGCCTATATTATTATGAAAGTATATAGACTTATACGTGCATTCAGATTTCTATTTCTTAAAAATAGAGTTCTCGCCCATTATTTTCGAATGTTACAGCATTGAGCAAAAGTTGATTCGGCGCGTTTGCTAACGTACGTGTTATGGCCTACTGTTAGGCTGAGAGGTCATATTTCCGCGTCATCCGCAATTCCGCAAAGTATTTCATGTAGGGCCTATATGTGGGGATTGTGAGCCTAAAATGCAAACATTGTGGTCGCTCCAGATTGCGACAAGATGGAATAAGCTTATAGGTAATAATAATATTAGAGTGCTACAAATTCTCACAGTTTACACCCGCCAATTAAACTGCTAAAGTCAGGGCCGGATTTAGGTTGGTGGGGGCCCTGAGGCAAACACTAAGCCAAACAGTATGGAATACTTTTTTTATAATTAACTATTAACTAATAACTAATGTACTGTAGTCTGTAGGTAAGACGCTAGAAGTTCTCGTCAAAAAATCAAAAATGTTTCCAGACTTTTTGGCATCTTCCTGTTGTTTTAAATGTTTCTCATTTGATAATTTTCTCTTAGCACCACTACCATACTGTCGCGGTGTTTTGTGCCGGTGTCACGAAATAGAGTATCCCCCGTATTAATTGTATCCCCCAAATTTAAAAAAGTCGAAAAAAGCGCCTCAGCGTTTATTTTTTTGGACAAATTAATTTTCATCTGCTTTGTTTTGAACAATGACACTAACAGGTATGTTTATTCCTACAAGATAATTTGTTTTGCCCTGTTTTTAGAGCACTTAAAACATTTAAAACACTTAAGAACACTCAGAGTCACTAAATAAATTCGAGTTGCCTTTATCTGAGCATTGCTTAGGACACTTAAAACAATTAGAGTCACTTTAAATTTTGATTACAGCATAAATATTTTTATTATGCTCATTTTTCAAAAAAGGGGATAGAATGGTTTATCCCACCGGATAGTATAGACCGGTTAATTCCATCCGGGGGATAGATTAATTCATCCCCCCGGATAGCTTTCAGGGGGATACTCCGTTTCATGACACCGGTCTCCTGGTCTGCTCATGATGACCACTTAATAAATTTCAATAGAAAAATTATTATAACTGACTTACGGATTTCAGGATAACAATCATAACATCATAATTATTAATTTATTATATTTCTTGTCTGTTTTGAAATTTATCTTATTTTACAATTTCAACGTGACAATGTCTGCCGTTTTGCCGGAAATCAACATCAGACTCAGTTTATAATATATTTATATAGCGCTTACATTTTTATATCGCGACGCTGACAATAAGTTACAAGTAATATGACTAATATCTACTATTTTTAGTTTTGTAGGTCTATTTAGTATTTACAATATTTATTACATTCATTTATTTCTATTTATCTATTTTTTTGTGTTTGGTGGAATTGGTGGGGGCCCTGAGGCAGCTGCCTCATTTGCCCCATAGTAAATCCGGCCCTGGCTAAAGTAAGCAAGTCAATGTAACGCAAGAACGACGGGTGCATGCTGTGAGAATTCGCGACACAACAATTTTTCGCGACACACCAATTTTTCGCGACACACCAACGACACACCAAATTAAGTTACGCGACACACCGTCGGTCGTAATCGTAATCGTAATCGTAAACTCGAAATTTCTAAAGCGCCACTCAAAACCCAAGCGCGGGGCACCAGCTTATTCGCGAGCGCTGCGTTAACGCAGTTAGAAGAGTTAATTGTCCGTGAGAGTATAGTCCGTGGTGGTCCGGGTCAAGTTACCATAGGATCAGAGGGGCGACACACTATAGTAGGCTACTGAATTAAGCCTATAGGCTATAGTTAGCACTGAAATGGTTCACTATCAAAAGGGCGACTTCGAAAGGGCGACCATCAGAAGGGCGACCACAAAAGGGCGCCGATTTTAAAGGCGACTGTTCGAAAAAGCGCCGATCAAAAGGGCGACCAAACAAAAGGGCGACAATCAAAAGGGCGAACATCGAACGTTCGCAGCGGATACGATCTGAGTCTGAGTGGTTCAATAATTCAATTAAAGCGGTAGGTGAAAGACGGTATAACCTATAGATGAAAGAGAAAATTTATACGCAAACATGCTTATAATATGTATGCCTTTGCTATGTGTGGACAAAGAAAACTGGATGAAAGTTTTTTTACCTGAAAGTAACACTTGAGAAATAGAAGCTGGATGAAGGTATTTTTATATCTGAAATAGAAGCTGGATTGATGAGAAAACGCTTAAGAAATGGAAGCCGGATGATAGTTTTTTAGATCTGAAATAGAAACTGGATTGATGAAAAAACGCTTAAGAAATGTTGGACTTAAATATATTAGAAGATTTCAAACTACTAATCGACGTTGTAGGTTACATAGGCCTAGCCTATGTCGTAATTTCATTCGATTGACTCTAATTACTTTCTTTGAAAACATTAAAATTTTGATTTATACATTTAGTTTATTCATAAATGACATTTAGGCTACATTCATGATCCAAAATATTATAAAGTTTTGGTGAGATTTCAGCATGGAGGTCGCCCTTTTGATTGTCGCCCTTTTGTTTGGTTGCCCTTTTGATCGGCGCTTTTTCGAACAGTCGCCTTTAAGACCGGCGCCCTTTTGTGATCGGCGGTCGCCCTTCTGATGGTCGCCCTTTCAAAGTCGCCCTTTTGATAGGATACGCACTGAAATAATAGCATATATATATAGTCGACTCTCGTGCATATAAATGCAGGCATCAGAGTTGTGACGGCTTTAGTTGAAAGCGAGCGACGCAAGTCACGCAACGAGTAGGCCTAAATCTGACGAAGATGGTAGAAGCATATGCGAAATAATTCCTCACCTCTATACGAACTTTTACCCCACTCATCTGATCTTCCACCTTCCGATTCACGACTTATAAACGCCACCTATAGCTATATACCCTGACAGCTGATGGCCAGCTGATACCTCTGATCCTTTAGTAACCTGACTTTACGATATCCTTTGCACTACTCTTTTGGACGTATACGCACCCTTCTGACTAAACACAGCGCTGGTGAATAGGCTGGTGCCCGGCGCGCTTGTCTTTCGAGTGGCGCTTTAGAAATTTGGGTATTGCGACTACGTACGGCGATGGTAGATCAGCATAGCCTATAGCAGAGGAACCGAGAATTCTCGGAATTCGGAGGGAAAGCTCGTTGCAGATCGGTCAAGATCGATGCAGTACGCGTGGGATACCTATGGATCGATATAGGATAACTGGAACTGGAAGTGGTGAAGTATAGTGACTGAAGAACGGAGGATTCGAGGACGATAGGGTAGAGCAGCTATATAGGGTACGTGCACGGCTGTTGCAGGATGGGTTAATTAGCTGGTGATGTTGCTTTGACTGGGATATGAAGCTGCACGTTAGCGACAATATTAGACGTTGATTAGCCTATTACGCTACCATTATGCCTACTGTTTCCTGAGATTTTCAACCTATCGAGTGATTAAAGGCGTTATAACGAATCAAGCGAACGTGTTGGCCTAGAACTAAGCTTATAGCCTACGTAGGCCTACGCGATCTGTAAAATACTTGTCGTATCATAACAAATCTTAAAAGCTGGATGCAGGGTAAAAGCATATAAAGTATGTGTATATGCCTATCATGCCTACTAATTCGCACTGAGGCTAGCTGCTTTTCAAACTCCAGTGTATCGATATAAGGTTTCATTTCACAATAATAATTATACCCCAGAAATTGCATCGCCAGTTATACATATAGGCCTATAAAATATGCATATATATCACCTGTGAATGACCGGGTTCACATGTTGGGAACTGCATGTCTATGGACTATGATAACGAGTGTAGGAATTCCCCCCTGGACAAAACCCACCGGACAAAACCCCCGGACAATTCCCCCTGATTTAGCCTAGGATTAACCCCCCGGACATTCCCCTTTGCTGCGCATAGGCGGCTAGGCCTATATAGCCTATTTCTTTAGGTAGGCCTATTATTTGCTCAAATTTCAGCTATATCTTCTGGAATAAGTTATCCCTATAAATAGCCTCCGTAATGAACTTCTTTGGCTTTCTGTGTCCCTTTTCCGCAATCGTTTGAAAGCCATTCTCTTTGATTGCGGTTTGGTGTCAGCTAGGCTATACATGTAGGTCGGGATCGAGCGTCTCTGAGAAGTTTCTCTTGAAGTGGCCATAGGCGCAACCACCCTATGGGACCCACGGGACGCGTCTCCCCAACTTTTTAGTGGTCCCCTAACTTTATTATTATGGTCCCCCAACTTTTAGGACGTGATTCATTATGGTCCCCCCAACTTTTGCACCTATGGAAGTGGCGCTATATAAACTTAAGAATCCTTTTACAAGGACAGCTTTGATCTCGGCAGATTGGCAGAAGAACCACGTGCTTCTGTTGCTGGCCCTCTTCCAAAAGTCAAAACTCATCCCAGATCTCCGTTGCGGGTTGCAGGGCTATATATAGCTATCGATATATATATACTAGCTGCATATTACACATATGACCGTGTGTACGTGCGGGTCCCTCGAGTTGGTCCATTTATATAGGCATAGGGCCTAATGGTAGAGGACATAAAATACTTGCATAGGCCTATACTATATATATATATATATATATATATATATATATATATATATATATATATATATAGCCATAGTAGGGCAGAATATTTATAGGCCTAGTCATGCAGAACTCGTCTCTTTTCTGAACTAGTTTGCTCCTTATAACTATAAGCCTATAGGCCTATAGCATACTAATTTATGCTTCTGTCTCTTTCTACCGATTGCATTAATTGTTTTTATCGGGTTCACTCCTGATTTGACCTAGCCTAGGCCTACACAAACTGGATTGGACACATAGGCCTACTAAGAGGAGACTCCCTCCTGAGAGAAATCATAGAAGGAAGATTGGAGGGGAAAAGAAAGAGAGGAAGACCGAGGCAGATGATGCTGGGATGGGTGATGTCTGAAGGAGACAGCGCACTGAAGAGGAAAGCACAGCGAAAAGAAGAATGGCGTCATTGGAAGTTGGAATTTTATTAACCTGCCGAAGGGCAGAGAACTTAAAGAAGAAGAAGGCCTACACAGCGATTCTGCATTGTTCTGAACATGGACTGATGCTTTGAACATTATGAAATTGGTGATAATTATGAGTTGTTAGAGTTGATTATAAAGTTATAAATTATAGGCCTATCTATGAAACTGCGTGGTAGGCCCCTATACCCGTGAGAAAGCACTATATGCCTAATGCATCAGGTTAAATAAGGTGAGGTTGTGGCCCAGAGAGGCACTGATAGAATTGTAATTGTTGATGCTGTTTGATTATATCAGTTTCTTTTATTTTCAGTAATTATTATTGTTTTTAAGAAAAGATATCCCAGTTAAATTGATTATTGCCTGGCAAAAGAGAATTTGCCATTTTGTGTTGTTGATCACTGTGATTGGTTGACACGGACCGCCTGACAAGCAATGCCAAAGACTTCACGGTCTTATCTATCAGTGATGCCACAGCTGGGTTTTTTCCACTAGATCTGGTTTTTTGCCTTCGTCTGGGTTTCTGGAGTTTTTTTGGCCAAAATCTGGGTTTATTTTGGTTTATTTTGTATTTACAACACATGAATATTCTGTGAAATTCAACGTAAAATGGTTTTGATACATACTTTTTTCTACTAATTTTAATTTTTAATTCCACAATCAAGATCTCTCGTACGTTGTCAATTCACAAATAATTTATAACCTGAAGAATAACTTTGCACAGAAATAAACCATTTTGACATTTCAAAATAGGTCAGGTCAATCGGATCCTCTCTCCTTGTCAAGCCGTATACATCTACAACATGCTTATACACTGTAGGTCAGGTCAATCCTCTTGTGGTATAATAACCTAGTTGTTGCAGAGTATTAATGTTCTATTAATGTGGTTAAAACGTTGGATCGCTGATGCATTAAGAAAATTTGACTGGAAACCTCGGACAACTTTAAGACTTCGTAAACTTAAGCCACGTACGTGTGTTATATGTTAATGTTATATGTTACCAATTCTGGTAGGCTCGACTCGCTGCGCATACAAATATATCGATTAAGCTTATGGTCGGTATGGATGCCGAGTCTCTGACAACTTTAACAATTGATATTTTTAAAGTTGTAATTACATTTTGAAGCTGATAATGGCCATGGCATAATGCATTGGAGGGGACAGAGGCGGGAGCGGTGATAGGATGAGAACTGATTAGCGATCTCAGATTTGCAGACGATATTGCGCTACTGGGGGAGAAGGAGGAGGGTTTGCAGGATTCGTTAACGAGAGTTGTGCAGGTAGGCAAAAAAAATGGGTATGTGCATCAACGTTCAAAAAACGGAATGTCAATACATTGGGAGAGAAGGGATCGACACGGCTTGCATTGAATGTGGATGGTCAGATACTGGAGCAAAAGGAGAGTTTCGTGTATCTGGGAGGTCTTATCGATGCCAACGGGGGACCAGAAAAGGACGTTGAAAGAAGAATTGGGCTTGCTCGAGGAATATTGCAGAGATTGCATAGGATCTGGAGATCAAAGGAAATTAGTAAGACCACCAAGGTGCGAATATACGAGACTTTGGTGCTGAGCGTACTGTTATACAACTCAGAGACGTGGACGCTGAAGGAGACACAGAAAAGACGGTTGAGGGTATTCGAAATGACGTGCTTGCGAAGGATAGAAGGGATCACAAGGAGGGAAAGGATACGAAACACGGAAATACACAGCAGACTGAAGATACAACGAGACATCGTGGACAGGATCCGGATCAGAAGAATGCGGTACTTTGGACATGTCGTCAGAATGAAAAGTGGAAGATATCCAAAGGTGGCATTGCAGGCAGGGCCGGATTTAGGCATAGGCTACACGGGCTCCAGCCCAGGGCCCCCACCACTTAGGGGCCCCCACCAGTTGCAGTTTTATTTTTTTTATCCCTTTAGAGCGTATACTCGATAAATTTTGATTGAGGAAGGGATTCTAAGGGTCTTGCGATCAGTGAGTAGCATGCCTCTGATTTCACCACTGTAGGCTATGCTCGTTAATTTTGTTCAGCAGTACCGCTCTAAGCGTGACATCTTCAGCAGCAGCTGCTGCATGTTGACAGATTATCGTCCTTTTAACTCAAGCTCAGATAGCGTATACTGATGTAGGCAGATCACGGACGCCTGTATAAGCGTCCGTGGGCAGATGCAGTGTCAGAGGTGTTTCCCTCGACTTGGTCCACATGCCGCAGACAGACAGATCGAGACCTCGTTCTCTGGTCAAACGATGACCTCCACGGCCCTCACCACGAGTATCGTGTTACAGAAACAGCGGGAATTTTGTCTTAGCTGCATGGCACTTTGACCCCGAGTGACCCAATGTTCACATTTGTGGCAGCGCACAGCTGTTTACTGTCATTTCTGTGCTGTCAAGATCGAGTGGTTGAGACTGCAGTCCTATAATTCAAGGACTCCTATATCTTTGTATCTAGATGTCTATGTATCTAGATGTCTATGTATAATTATAGAACTCGACGCTTAAAATATACAGTGTTTATATATGTATATATATGCACGGTTTATAATGCCATCACAGTGTGAGTTTTGAATCAGGCTCATCAGCATTACTTAATATAGTTTGAAGATTCTAAGTAATTTCAACCAATAGACATTAACCGAATTTCAGATCAGGGCACTAGGCCTAATAGGCACAGAGCGGCTCTCAAAAGCACAAGTTCAGTAAAGAAAAAGGATCTCAAAATGAGAAAGTAGCCTATATTATAGGCTACTTGCAAAGACAAGTCGTGTTACTTCAGGCAACAGCTCTAAGTAAATCTGCTGTCACCGCGGATGACAAAAGACTAGAATCAAACGAACTGCTCTGCTCAAGGTTTGGTTTTCTTTCTAAGCTTGAATTGTGTAGGCCCCCTAGTGATGAAGAAATACTCAAGTTTGCGAAAAACCATGTACCAGTATAATGATGATGATCTCGATGAATGCCCTCGCAATGAGCTAATGCAGTTTTATTATCTTGTCAAAATGTTTCAAGACGAGACACGAAGAACAGCCTCGGCATAAGTCAGGAGCAGTTCACGAACCAATATTATAAGCCTATATAGTACCTTGACACAGGTGATGAAAGTTCATTTCCAAAATATGGAAATAATGCTAACAATGTAGGCTACTTGGTGCTCATGGTCACACACTGTAGTGCTAGACGCTCATTTTCCTACAGGACAACGATAATTAAAAACAGGCTTCGCACAAGTATGACACACGAGTTACGTAGCCACCTTGGAGGGTTTAGCACTGAGTGATATTCTACAGGCCTACCAACTGGATTTTAATCAGCTAATTTATGACTTTGCCAATAGAAAAATGCGCAAAGTCTCTACTGTAACCATAGGCGTAGGAGGCGAGGGTCCATGGGGGGCAAATGCCCCCCAAATTTCGGGCAAATGTGTTTTCATGGCCAAAGAGACACGGACGGGGAAAAAATTCGGAAATGTTTGTCAGGCAAACAGGTACAGGCGGATTTTTTTCGTGCACTGTGCACACAGGGGTAAAAAGCAAAATTTTATGAAGATTTACAGGAAATGACTAAAAAAAATGACTGGGCCTACTCAAATTGAGATCTATGGGCCTACTGTGGCCTAACCAATATGTTTAACTGACTATATAGACTAGCTATTTGTTTTTTCCCAGAGGTCTCTCTTATCACTATTTTTATTTTCTGTGTTTTTTCTGCATAACCTACATGCAGTGATTTACAGCCTACTAAAAACTGGATAAAAAGCTCGACGCTTATTCTTGAACTTTGTGTTTGAGAAATGATTTGACACCAAATAATACAATAGCAGTCACTATTTAGCAGCAAAATGATCATCTCATGTCTTCATTTATAAATAGGTATTTAATTTTTTGTCAACAATCAGTCAACAGTTTAAACATTTCTTTCAGCACCTTTGTGATCGATATGCTACGACTGTGCACATGTAGGCCTACAGGGTTTGTCTCTGTCGGAGACTGTGCATCAAAAAGCAAAATACCTATTGCAAAAAGGCCCCCACCTTAATGGGCGCCCATGGGCCCCCACCACCCTAAATCCGGCCCTGATTGCAGGGATATGTGCATGGGAAGAGGAGAAGAGGCAGACCCAGGAAGCGATGGATAGATGTGGCAGAAGAGGACTGCCAGGAGATGGGACTAACCGTACGTGGGAGAGGCGACGCGGAGAGCACAGGACAGGGACAACTGGCTAGGCTATCCATAAAGGAGCGGCTGATGCGGGCGAAAGCTTCGCCAGGGCCATAAGTCCAAGTAAGTCCAATTACATTTTATTCGACTCTTTTGACGAACATTTTGTTGACCCTCATACGAACAAGTGGAAAACCAACTTAATTTGAACAAAGGGGTCTAAAATAGCTTATATGAATAGTCTGGGTTTTTCTGGGTTTTTTCGGAATGAAATCTGGGTTTATTTCAGAAACCTCAGTGGCAACACTGCTTCATGGTCTTATCTATTAATAGATTTGTTTGACGCCATATTGAAAATAGTAGGAGTAGGAGGAGGTGTCGAGTTGTTTCTGCGGTTGTTAGACTGTCGTGGATTAAAGATCCGGCGGTTGTGTCTCCCGGTGACCAGGGTGACATACCTTATCAGTCAGCGAAGCGAGATCCCGAACACCATCCGTTATGAATAAACTGATTCACGGAGCGAATGTGTCCGGCCAGAGCATAGTAGACCGTGCTCTGGCGGCTAAGCACACCGTGTCGGGTCAGAGCCTAGCTAAGGTTATATGCAAAGCCACAACGGAAGAAGTCATGGGGCCAAAGCGAAAACATCTAGACTGTACGTAATTTTCTGAATTGACTGCATGAATATTCAAATAGATAGTAACATACATTGTAAAAGTGGTGGTTCTCACACAGATCATGAGTCTCCTGAGCCACCGTAAACCCTGTTATGTTATGTTATACAATTCCGTATTTCAGCGTGTAATTAATGATGCACGCTTGACCTGAGTTCTTCAAATGCAATTGCAGGCGAATGCAAACTCATGCATGGGACGATGCGTTCCATTTATTCTATTTTTGAGTAACTGACTTTGAGTAGTAGAGCTAACAATACTCGATGGTCCTGCCTTCTTTATGTGCTAGCCTGGTAGGACTTTTCCAAGGTTGAGGACAGGAATAAGCTGGATCGTTTTATGCAAAGAACTTGGCGAATGGCTCTTCAGCATACATTTACTAGATATCGTGGGATGCTATATACAGTGCCTTTTGGTAGAGGTCTAGAACGGCTTGGTAGCAAGTAAACAATATGAATGTCACAGATAAGGGAAGAATAGAGCGGTCTCACGGCGATAGATAGCCCAATGTTTCCGCGAGCCCTCTTGCCTTCGGCGATCGATAGCCCAATGTTTCCGCAAAAGTAAGTAAGTCAGCTAGTTGTCAAAATACCATGAAAAAGTATATTTTCAGAAATATTGATACGCTTAAATAAGTACAAAATACAGTAAAATCTACTTATGGACAGTGTCGATGTCGCGTGGCAGAGTTGCCTCGTAAAAACCCCTTGGAGATTATACCGACACAGATAGGCCTACGGTACTCCCCAGCGATCTGCGTCAGAGTAAATTCCCCCTTGGAAACTATATTCTGAATATATTCTTGAATATATTCTGACAATATTCGGAGGGGAGGTAGCGCAATGGATAGCACGCTGGTGTAGAGAGCGAGAGGTAACGAGTACGAACCCCCATTGGGCGGACATGCTTTGTAGGTTGCTATTAGCGCTGTGTATTGCAGGTTGTCTGTTCTGCTAGTAGACCTCTAGAGTTAAGATTTATGTCTTCTGTAATCTGCGTTCTTGTGAATTGTTTCAATTGCATCACTTTACAGTGTACACTGTAACCAGTCTGTAAACCGCGGATTGTTCAATAAAGAAATTTTTTCTGATCAATGACTGACTTGGTAACTTTTTCGTAAATGTTGGGCTATCGATCGAGGTAGGTCACAGGGCTCATGCTGATTAGGATACTACATAGCATTTTTATGCATTGTTTGACACTTAACTAGAAATGAAAACTCAGACATTTGGTCTCAAACGTACGTACAAGCTTTGTTCCATATATATTTGACTATCTATAAGTTAAACATTTGACACGCGTCCATTATTTTGTGAGATGTGTACTTGTTTTATTGACAAGTATGTATTGTGTTTGTTAGATTTGCTCCATTGCACGAACGAGCAGAATGTTTCAATTCCATCGATGGCAAACCTTCTGATTGAGCGCACACAGAATACAAATTGGGTTGTCGTGTTTAAAGCGTTGGTCACAGTCCACAACCTTATGAACTATGGCAACGAGGTCAGTTCTACCTTTTGCTGTAGCTTTACATATATAATGTTATTTGTCCCTGGCTTTTAGTTGCTTTTAAGCTGAATGATGATGATGTTGTTTCTATCAACAGCTTTTGATTTTCACTAGTGTGATTTTCAACCAGTGCTGTTAGTGCCATACACTATCATCTTACTCACTCTTGCTTAATGAAATAAAATCTGCAAGAACTAGATTTTTATATATCTGAAATGCTAGTTTTGGTGCCATTTGAAATTCACAGAGATCAAGCAAAGTGAGCTGTTGTAGTTGTAAGACAGAAAAATTGTCCAGAAAATTTCCGATATTTTTTCCATCAAAACAATATTACTAAATAATAATTTAAACCCATAATTATGTTTAAACATCAATCACTCTCAGCTATCTTATCTAGTTATTGCTAATATTTTCATTCAATAGACCAGCGTTTTCCAAAGTGGGTTCCGTGGAACCCTTGGGTTTCGCGGGGCGAGCACAAGGGTTCCACAAGAAGTTGAGAATTTTTTTTGAGAAATTGTACTGCAATACAACAATTCAAGCTACTTTTGAAAATGCACTGGAGGTTTGAAACTAGCGTCAGTCGTCTTTTGTTGACAGTTTCAGTCATGTGTATTAATGCAATTTAATGGCATCATTTTCCTTTCCATACTGCTTTTCATCGTTGGTTTAGGAAATGTGCCTTTGTTTGTAGAAGTTATTCATGAAACTTCGTACTATCAATAAGAAGGTGGCTGGCTCCTATCTTACCACTTAGCATTTCAGATTTATTTCTGGCATGCATAAGTGATTCCAAGTTGGAATTACAGTGAGGATCTGATTACAGTGGAGACTTTTCTATGCATAATAGTTCTTTTATGTACAGTGGTTCTGCTCACTACATGGTTAGGTTACTTAACATGACACCCACTGCAGCAGCAGCAGTAGCAGCTACCTATTTTACATGTTAGGTCATTAAGGTGCAGCTCAGGAACTTGTTGTGCAGCTGAACATGGACAGGTCAACAGTTGCTATCTGCAGTTGGCTTTAAGCTCTGCAGAGGACAGTACGTTTCCACAGCAGATGAGCTTAGCATGCATTCCTTTCCCGCAGCGCATCTCATTTCGGATTGCATCTTTGGTAGGGTGATGCTTATCAGGCTGGGCACCCTCTTATCTGTGTGAGCTTTGCCCCCCTTTTCACTTAATAGGCTGCCATGCACTGCGTTCTACTGTCCATGACCTATTGGTTCCTTTCACTCGCTCTGCGACAATGCAGAGGCGTTCATTCTCTGTTGTTGGTCCAACAACCAGGAATGGGCTTTCCTTGACTATGCGACACCTCCCAAGCTGTTCTCAATTTTACAAACTGTTGAAGACTGTTTTTTTCACTTGATCTCAGCCGGGAGTGCCTCTGAGTAGGTACCTTGAAGGGGCACTATATAAATTGTAGTGTGGGATTGTGGGTGTTTGGGAGAGCTGCCTTTCCAGTATGACAGAGCATAGTGCTAGTGCACTTTTTGTGCTGTTGTGCTTGTTTTATATGAGCTTTTGCTACTTACCGGTAGTTGTTTTGGTAATTCTATAAAGTATGTCTATTTGAAGCATCATCCTGGATTATCAGCATATTCAAATGTTCTGTAAATTAGTTCTTGCTGAGCAATCAGAATGTCAAGTCAGATAATCTCCAGTGTAAATACATAACTCTGGTCAGCTCCAGGATGTCATTCTGGCAGTACAGTAAGCTGACTGAAGAAAAGTAAGTGTCCTGAAACAGATAGACCTTAGAATCAAGATCAAATTGAAAGCTAGAAAGAAGGAAGGCTTCAAAGTGAACAGATTTGGAAGCCATCATCGTCGTCGTCGTCATCATCATCATTACCTCAATTCAAGGACTGAAAGCCAATTCCTTGGAACCACAATTCCTGTTACACTCCACCAGAATAAAGTTGTCGATGTTTGTTTGGTGCTAGTCTATCGTCCATGTTGATGTGTCATTCTCTGCAAGGCCTTCCTCTTCTCAACGAACTCATTCAGTTATTCCCAGCATCATGTTTTTGATCGTCCTGCCATTAATCATTCCACTTCGTGGAGTACAGTGGTGTATTGGGTATGTTCGTTGCCTTGCAGCCGGAGGGTTGCAGGTTCGAATCTACGTCAAGCTGCTTCGTAGGGACCTTTGGCAAGACCTTCACTCGCAATTGCTCAGTGCTTCGGCGTGAAACTTAGATTAAGTGTCCGCGCTGTAGCCGGGAGCGCTTCTGAGTAGAACTCTTGAATGGGCACTATAATAAGTGCACATACATACATACAATACACTTGTTTGACTTTGGAGGCTTTAGGCCCAAAAAAAATAATGCTGTGTTTCCGGTAACAGAGCTCTAAAATATTAGGTAGGTAGGTCGAAAAATATTTTTATTTTGGTAAAATATTTTTATACAGTGACTATCCGAAAAATTATACCAACTACTCTTTTTTGCATAAAGGTACACGCTGCAACAAAGCACGTGTTCTAAGCATGTGTAAACTGCCTATTTCCCGACTGTCTGTACCTAAAATTGCTCTAGAAAACAATTATATTAATTTCATTTTGTTGACATCTTTTCTGGTAAGATAAAGTGGGAAGGGAAGTGGAAGATGAGTGCGAACAGAACATCACTACTAGGGGTCGTTCCAGACTGGCCGAGCCAGTGACTAATTACACCTAGAGGTTGCTAGATTTATTTTCCCTAGTCACCGTTAGACATGGCTCAAGTGAGAATGATAAGGCTAGAGGTTTTTCAAGACTGGCAACCAGGAAGTAGTTAGGCAATGTCACTGTAAATAAAACAGTTGCACAAAATTTGCCGAGTCTCGGCAATAAAAGTGAGTCGGTCGGGTTACCGGAAACTCAAACTTTTTTGGCCTGAGATCCAACTCTATATGGAAGGCAATGTCACCATATTATGTCAGTAAAAGTTTGTTAAAAAAAGTTTTTAAAATGTTGGGAAAAAATTTTTTTAATAAATTTTTTTTAAATAATTTTTTTTAAATAAATTTTTTTTACAAAATTATTTGAGTCACGGCAATAAAAGAGGGTCGGTCGGGGGACCGGAAACACAACATTATTTTTTTTTGGCCTTATTCCATCTGATGATGAGCTTTGCATTTAGGCCTTTTATATAAATTTTGGTCTACTGTGATGTTTGTGATCTTCGGTGCAGTCTCTTTTTGTAGCACTTCATTTTTAGCAGAAATGAGCTATAGATGCTTATCTTTAATGTCCATTTCTCAAAAGGTTTACCAGGCCACAATAAATTTAGTAAACATGTGTTTAGAACATATAATTTGTCTTAAAGGTATGATAGGATTCAGTTCTAATTTTTCTCATATTTGGACCAATGTTCCTTCTAGACAGCAATGACAGCTTAAGTGCAAACATTTCAATGTGTGCAAAAGTCTATGTTAATGAAATTTTATTCAGAAATGCTGCCAATTAAAAGATAAACATATATACTATATAGAGTTCTTAAATTGATGTTGAATAATAATTTTAGATATTTCTGATGTCTGTTCAGTGTGTTCTTGATGATGATGATGTGCTTATTTCAGCTGGTCTTCGGTCATGTGGTTTTGAGGTTGTTTAGAGATAGAGCAGATTAGTATGATTTATAGGACAAGACCAGTCCAACAGTTGGCCGTCCTTTCATTGCAGGTTATGTGGCTTGACATTAAATAATCAATATCACCTGATGCAGCTCAGTGTATAACACAAATCCTGGTGACGGATATGAAAGTCGTGATGATCTGATGTTGTACCTTCTACACCAGTTGATCTGCTGTTGCACATGCTGGCATTTCAGTTGATCAACATTGATAAAATTGTTGAGTTGTTTTGAGTTCGTTCACAGTCGTTATTCAGTTGGTGTAATAATGCATTGTGATAGATGATTTGCACAATGTCAGTTTAGAACATCTAGTCTGAAGCAGTCTCAGTGGTCACTGTCAGTGCTTGTGGTTGGTGACTATGGGATCTAAAAGACCAGTTGAGCCGTTTGATGACTTAAAGGGTTTTATGGTTAAAATACAAGCAGACAATTAAGGTTGCTAATTGTAGAATCGAGCGGCTTACACAGTTGTGTGAAACTGAAGAAAGGTTAAAACTCCGTTCCTTCAAAGGGGTCAAATGTATCTTAATAATTCACAGTGATCTGCATACTGAAGCGATCTCCTTTCAGATGTTTTGGAAGATGTGTGAGCTAGTGATTAGTGACCTCGATTGTCATTTTGGCATTGAAATTCCCACCAGGAGGAACAGATGGAGCTTCTGATCTTATTTAAAGTGGTACCATTTAGACAAGAGGCGATGCTGCTGCTGCTGCTGCTGCTACATTTGGTGATGGCAGATGGATATGAGCAAGCTTATGATCTCACCACTGTGTGAGGGGAATGACATTGTTGGGTGGTTGAACCCACTTCAGGACAGAAAACACCATGAAGAAGTTGCATTTAGCTAACTTGAATGTAAGCCCAATACACTAACTGTACACTCTGAAGATGATGTACTTTTCTCTCAGTATAGTATTGTATTGTATTTGACCATTTATAATAATATGGCTGTGCCAAGCATTCGATTCGTATTCGCTATAGTGGGCCAAATAGCTCTTCGATATTCTACCGAATGGTAGTGGTGGTCGGACCGATTACAAAGAGTGGTCAAACTGGTGATGTAACATCTGTTTCTGCACGCGCGGCTTCTATAGCGAATGTACACAGACTAGCAGAAGGTTGCAAAAATTACATGTAGTTGACTGTTTACTTTTAGTTGGTTTATCCAATTTACTGAACCGAAACTTTTGCTTACATTTGAAATTTTGAGTGTTGTCAGTAGACCTAATTTGTACACTATTCATATTCAGTCAAATAGTTCGTGCAATTATTCGTATTTGGGTGAATATTGATAATCGCCTATTCAGTACAGCCCTGGTTTATAAGACCTGTGCTTTTCTCTGCAAGATCATTTTCAGAAGCACTCCCAGTGCAGGCAGGGATTGTGGAGGTGTAGTGAGGTTGAAAGTGTTCCACCTGCCAGTGTATATTCTGTGACCAAGAAATTGAATTTGCTTAACATTTTATACCTGTGGTTAGTTGGTTCAGGGTTCACATAAGGGATACTGATTAGACAACTTCGTTTGCTTCCTCTTTATATGTCTGCCTCTTCTACCTTTACTTCATATCCTCTATTTCTCTTGTTCCTCCTCCTTTCTTGGTCTTTATTGTCTTCTTCCTTCAGTGATCGTCTCATTCATATCCTCATACTGCTTATTCTACACTTTGTCCCGATGAATGGTAGACCCCAACAGACAGTGTTATAATTTGGTCAAAACCTTTAGCATTTGCCTTAAATTTTAAAAACAACAATGGTAGCCCTATTACCACCACATCCTAACGCTGTTTAGAAATGTTCATGAGTTTGTCAAGTTTGTGAGATGCAGCGTCGAAAAAAGGAAAATTTTAAGATGCAGTTTAAAGCTGAAAGCAAGTGAAGTTCAGCTACAGCTAGTGTTCAAAATGTGCTTGTTCACGGACACATTACCATAGAAGTAGTAGTGTAGTAGCTGTCGCAGGAGACACCCTGCTTCACATCCCAAAGCTGTGGCGGCCAAACAGTCCAGATCTCAATCCGGGTACATGTACTGGAGGAACACATTTTTCATTCCCGTATTCATGACATCGATGACCTTGGGTAGGGTGCATCTGATTGAAGAGCGGCAGCTGTTTGACCATGTGATCATCGACCGAACCATCAAACAGTGACATCTAGGTCTATTGTCCGTGAACAAGGAGGACATTTTGAAGACCAGCTGTAGCTAAACTTCACTTAATAAATTTCAGCTTTTACATGTTGGAAATTTTTCGGCGCTCCATCTCAAATGCCCATAAACTTGACAAACTAACGAACATTTCTTAACGGCATTAGGATTAGGTGATAATATGGCTACTGTTGTTGTTTTTAAAATTTCAGGCAGATGCTAAAAGTTTCGACGAATTATGACACTTTTTGTTAGGGTCTACTTTTCAACAGGACACAGTGTACTTCCTCTCTTTTGTCTTTCCTTCATCTTCCCTTTCATTGTTTCATTGTTTATTTCTTCTGAATGTTTGTACTAAGTCGTATATTGAAGCAAATCAGTTAATTTCATGGCCAGTAAGTAGAACTGTGGCAGTGGCATATGCTCTAAATCAGAGTTTTTACATCATTCCAAGACAAAACTAGACTAATGGATGATGCAGGTAATTGCATGAGGGGAGTTGACTTTACATAGCTGGGTTAATTGTTAATTTTTAAGTCTGTGAATTACTGACTGATGCTTAAAAATCCGGAACTATGACAATTTAAATTGTGCCTGTTGCTTTCATTGCAGGTTATGTTGGCTCTGTTCAGGTTAAATATATATGTAAACATTGATGTTTAATTGTTTTATTGTTTATTGTTCATGTATTACCATTCTTTAATTCAAATGTTTGATTATATGTTTTTATGTTTTTTTCTATATCAGACATTTATAGGATACTAGATGTGTTACCCTGCGTTGCCCGGGAAATTTAGGGTTTTAAACATTACTCCACTGTGGTACCCATCGTTGACCGCTAAATTTCGGGTTTTCACCAACCCTACACCCCACCCCCACTTCCCAAAAAAGCCAAACGTGACCCGCCTCTGCGGGGCGGGTGTGTGTGCTGGCTGTGGCCTAATGCAATTATTGCAGGCTGTCTGTTCTGTTAGTATAGTTAATATTTCTGTGATCTGCGTTCTTATGAATAATATTGTTTCAACTGCATAATTGTACACTGTAACCGGTTTCAGTTTGTCAAGCGGATTGCTACGGAAATTATTATTGGGCGAGTATGACGTTATGCAGACTGTGGACTCTTTGTAAAACGGCAGCGTGAGCGAAAATTGATTAAATCTGTCTTAAAACGATAATGACTCAAGTTTTAAAGTGAATTAAGAGCTGAAAATAGTCGCGTCGACCTTAAACTTTGGGTTTGTTTGTTTGTTTGTTTGTTTGTATGTGCACTTGTTATAGCGCCCCTTCAAGCTCTCTCTACTCAGAGGCGCTCCCGAATGCAGAGCGGACACTGCATCGGAGTTTCACGCCGAAGCGCTGAGCAATTGCGAGTGAAGGACTTGCCCAAGGTCCCTACGCGGCGAGGTGGATTCGAACCTCGAACCTTCCGGCTTCAAGGCAACGACGCCACCACTGCACCACCGCGCCCCACAATAATAATGGGTAATAATCAATTGCCAAAAATTTGTTAAACCGACGCTCTGTCGTTTCCAAACCCTTTCTGTTACGAAGAGTGAAAATACAAACAAATAAACAAACAAACATATGGAAGGACAAATTTTTGGAATTATAATATAAGATTGGTGTGCCTGTTAATGTTTGACCACTTTGTTTGTATTAAATGCAGACAAATTTGCCATAGCATGCAATTTTTTACAGTTAGATTTGGCCTTCATAAGAGCACAATTTACCCTTTTGTGTACCGCATGATCATAATTGTGGCATCATAAAACTATACACTGGGGCCGATGCAGAATTATGACATTAGAGCCATGCTTGCTAAAGTGGATTGAAGTTTAAAAGGAATTTGTCCTATATGCATTCCAAGTTAGTTGTTAATTAGAGTGATAAATAAGTTGTCTCCAGAGCATAACCCTGTGTACAATTCGACCGTTCCTGCCTTATATATCAGTGACTATTTGAGATTTACATATTAAACACTGATTGTAAAGTATGTGTTGAAAAAAGCAGATTTTTTATTTTTTATGTTGTGGTAAACCGCTGCAGTTGTATAGTGACATATAGGACCTCGGCCGAGAGAAGGGACCACTTGTTGACAATGAACTTGTTAACGGTTTCTATATGCTGCTATAAAAAAGTCATGGTAAAAATTTCAGAACGTTTGGTCCAACGTTTGCCCTTTGTAAATGAAAACATAAAAAAATCATTTGTCGGGCAATCGTAATTAAGAATTGAATAAATTGTCTCTAAATGATGCAAAAAATCACATTCTTTGCCTCAATACATTAGGTGGCCTGATATAGTTTGTAAACAGTGAGCACAGTTGCATTAAGATTGATAATGACATTATTTGGTTTTAGGTAAAAATACACTTTCCTGCTGATCTAGAAAGTGACGAATGGTCCCTTTTTTAGGCCAAGGTCACATATGTTCATTGCAATATCAGCAGATTGTAGAAAGACAATGTGGTGAATCAAATCTGCTGCTCGATTGCATTTTGCACATGTCGTATTTAAAAATGCAAGCACTTGCAAACAAATGGTTTGACTTGCTCAGAATTCATTCTAAATAAGTTTAATATTTACTCCTAAACTTTGTCTTCACTGGTTGATGAGTTATTACCCACAGTTATTGTGGAAGCATTGCTGATTTTGCTCATACTGCATCAGGTCAGTTTGAAAATTAACGAAGATTTTCAGATTATTATTAAACCAACCAGCCACGGGCTCAGGTATGATTGGGATGTTGCATTTCAATGGTTTTTGGTCTAAGTTTTTTGTGGGTGGTTGTAAGTCAGCAGAGACAGGTTGTGGTAGAAAAACTTCAACATGATCTTATGGTCTGTCTCTGTTTTCAGAGATTCATGCAATGCTTAGCCTCAAACAATTGCACGTTTAATCTGGGCAGCTTCACAGACAAAAGTGGAACGCAAGGTGAGGTTATCTATTTTCATATGCTGTAATAGATGCGCGATCAACCCACTGTGGTGTGCAGTCTGATGATGTAACACAATTTTGGTGATAGTGCAGTCACTTAAATGATCATGACTCTTTAAATTTCCATGAGAAAATAATTTTTTTCATAGATGCAAATAAATCCAATGTTAGGGTTTAGCTGTCTTGCTATAAGAAATTAACTACTACAGAATGACTCTGGTGAAATATTCTGGTGTTTCACTTAACAGAATTCAAACTTCATACTGTTCATATTGGCGTTCTTAAGCTGTAGAGTGACTAGTGATGTAGCTTTTCCGGAAAAGTATTTTGACGGAAACTTTCCGGAAACTTTCCGAACAACCGGAAAACATATTAAAATCAGAAAATATCAGAATTTCAGTCTCAGAAATTTTTCTTATAGTTTAAACTCCTTTTATTTACAGTACTTCTGTCGATGCAAACAATGTTGAACTTAAAAATAATTAATATGAGCAATAAACACTGTTCATTAGCATTTCAGACTAGAGTAGCCTATAGAAAACTAGTTGCTTGCATGTCTGCAGTCATCTCTGTTGCAGGAAATGTGTAAAAAACTGATATGAGCACATGTGAAATAATACAGCATCGATATCTGTTTCTGTCTTATATTTTCATAACTCACAAATATGAAGGTGACTGAATGATAAAAAATATTTTCTCTAAATTATACAGCAAAGTTTAATTGCATTTAATTCCTAAATGTACCGGTATTTTTGGGCTGTGTGAACAATAATTATCACTAACACTAGCAGTGCCATCTATTGAATAAACTATTACTTATAACCACCTAAGACTGCTTACAGTGATGGATGTATTTATTAACATTACATTGAAAGAAAATTCGGACTCCTTAGAGTTGAGTATGTATTTGATAATAATTTATTGGTGGAAAAATACGTCGGAAAGTTTCCGGAAAAATATGAAACTTTCCGGACAATTTTTCCACCTCACAACGCTAACTTCTGATAGTGATTGATGTATTTAGTAACATTATATTGAAAGAAAATTTCGGACTCATTAGAATTGAGTATGTATTTAATAATATTTTATTGGTGGAAAAATATGTCGGAAAGTTTCCGGAAAGATTCATCGGA
Organism: Lumbricus terrestris; assembly: GCA_949752735.1. Lineage (NCBI taxonomy): Eukaryota > Metazoa > Annelida > Clitellata > Crassiclitellata > Lumbricidae > Lumbricus > Lumbricus terrestris. Next base: position 25,858,245 of record OX457045.1, on the reverse strand, counting down.
AAGTTTCCGAAACTTTCCGGAAAGATATGAAACTTTCCGAGGAAAGTTTCCGCCTCACAACACTAAGAGTGACACCAGTTTTTTACTTATCTGCTGCTTTTGGTGCTGTGGGCCATTCATATCTTTTGCATCACCTCCAGCATTGGTTAGGGTTTCTGATCTTACCCTAAACTGATTTTCTTTGGGGGCCCGATGGCTCATTGGATAAAACACTGGCATGGAGAGCAAAGTCCCCATAGGATAGACGTGCTTTGGAAGGCTGCTATTAGCACCGATTATGGCAGGCCGTCTGTTCTGTGTAACTGTACACTGTAACAGGTTGCGGTTTGCCAGCCAGATTGCTGAATAAAGGAAATTATTACATACCTTATTCACATACTAAGAGAGTATACTTAAATGGTAATCATTTTTGCTTTGCTGACGTGTGGTTTCCTGCAAGGTTTGCAGTGTCAACCACACCAATCAGTATAATATAGTTAGCAATCGTTTACTGGATATTGTTGCTATAGAACTGTGGATTTTCACACTGCATTTACTGGAGTCATTCTTTAGTCTTCAGTTGCAGAGCTTAATATTTATATTCTTCAGCATTAAATAAACTGTACCATTGCCCAATGATGCCCATGGTCGTTGATTTGCTACTTGTGAACAGGCTATGACATGTCGACATACATTCGCCGCTATTCCAAGTATCTTAATGAAAAAGCATTCTCTTATCGGCAGATGGCTTTCGATTTCTGCAAAGTTAAACGTGGGTGAGTCGGACATCATACATTCGTACTTTCTCTTCTCTCATTCAACGAAAGAATTGCTGCTAAATGGTTTACTGTCTTGCATTATTAACGTCTGTAGATGTACAGTTTTCTTCCACTCAATAGATCAGGTTAGGTGACAAGTTCTGCAAGTTATTTACAACTTTTTACCTCGATAACAATCACATAATTCACCTTGGATTATAATGCATCATATAAATAGTTGCATGGATTGGATTATGTTTTTCTTGTTGTGCAGAAAAGACGATGGACTTCTTCGAACAATGAATGCGGACAAAGTGAGTTAACTACATTGTTATTTGCTGATAATTAATGCAGTCATTTTATTGATGCAGGTATTGTGTGCTGGAATGCATGATAGAACCATAAGAACGAGTTCAGGCAAGGAGGTTAGTCTGCTAAAATCTTAGGTTTAGGCTTTGATTAAGTCTGTAATGTTGAGAGAGTACTGAAGAGATTCAATGTTACTCGGCTTGGTGAGTGAAAACATAGACTTAAGTGTATAATGATTTTGCAGGTCAAGGTTGAAGTGAATATTACCACAGAATAAGATTACCAACAAATATTCCCAGAAATTCAGGCTGAGATATTGGTGGTAGTCTCCACTTCTGTCCGCTGGTTAACGACCTTTTTCCTTGGAGTGCTCATGCTGGGTGCATGTTTGAACGATTGCTACTGCTAGCAGCGCTTCACAAGTAAACAAATACAATACAACGTTGTGACAAGGTTAGCAGCAGATGAGTGGCTCAAGGCATGGTGACTATGAAGTGTGAAATTAAGAGAATGAAATTTGAATTATTATATTGTTTGGTAGCAGAGGACAGTTTGAAGTTGGCAAGTAGAGTAGGTGTAACAGCCTGGATATATCCAGTGCAGAGCAAAACAACTGAAGGGGACAATAAGAGATCCAGCAGAGGCTGATGATTTTATAAAATGGTATAAATGGTGGACTGATATTTTATATGGTGTGGATCAGAATGAGCCACAGTGTGAATATCTGAAAGAAAACCAGAGGAACATAGAATTGACATGGAGGAACTACATGTAACAGAGGCAATTAGACGTTGAATAAACAAAACAGGGAAGATCTCTCACATTGTTGGCTGCAAATGCGAAGGAGGTTGACTGACATTGAAATTAACTGAACTGTGACAGCAGAAACATAATTGCTCTAACAGTATGTGAGCTGGCACCCTCTCCTGCATGCTAAGTCAATTTTCCATTTCTTCTTATTTGGGCAGACATGCTGTACATGGGACTCGGCAGTAGCATTCAACGTTCTATTCAATGATATTTTAGATTTGAATGGTAACGACATGCAGCAGATATTACATTCAATTATTAATGACTAGATTATTATTGCCCATCCTAAGAGGGTTGAAACAGAATTTGAAAGTGTCAGGAGATGCGTAATACGTAATTGATGTCAGTCCACTGTCTCCTTCCTCCCTTCCTGCTTCCGTTACTCCCCTGCCATACATACGACCCTTCCTCCCCTGTTCATCCCTGCCTCCCCCATCTGTTCCTCCTGTTATCCCCTCCTCTCCATTCCTAATCATTCCCAACAGTTATGAAGTTATGAGCATCAATTGAATTGTTAAGCATATGACCAGTTCCTGTAAATAGTTTGTGAGAACAAGTTTTTAGGGAAAAGGTCATTGATGGCAGCCTCAGAAGTGCCCCAGTCCTACACATTTACGACACAGAGGCAGAGGAACTTTCGGTCAGGTTATAGCCATCGTAGATTTCATCTCACATTTCTCTTATGTAGGCGTGAGGAGGTTGCAAAATATGCAACTGCTATTTGTGATGTACACATAACGTTTCAGGTTGATGATTCAATATCAGCCCAGAGCAACATCAAACCTAGTTTAGAATTTTTTTCTGCATGATGGTGCACTAAATGTTGACCCCTGTAATGTAAATGTGATTGTAAGAGCATTCACAATTCTGATCCAAGATATTGTCCTAAGTCAAAACTGACATTGCTGTTCGTTTGAATGCTCTTTTGTAGGTTATTTAATTGTACTTAATTAGCAAAGATGTTTGTTGCTTTCTATGATCTGCTAATAATTTTACAGCTCCTGAAGACATTGCCTGTGCTTCAGGCACAACTTGATGCTCTCGTTGAGTTCGATGTAAGTACAATTTAGGCGTCATAGTTATTGTGATTTGCTGTTAATCTGTGTGAAAGTCTTTTGACTTGTATTTAGGTCTGATGACTGTGGTGCATTTTCAGTGATGGTTAGCTCTGCCCTTGCACCAGCTACAGAAGAGTTTCAGTTTGACAGTATTATCTCAGTTTCTGAGCAGAGATAATGGAGCCATATCTGCCATGTGAATTGTTCTTAATACTGACATGTCTATTAGTAATGCAGTTACAAACTTAGGCATAGGAACAAGCTATTAACTGAAAGATAATTAAGCTGTTTATCCTACAATACAAGCAATTGCCACGAGAAGGATGCAGGCTTGGCTGCTTTGAACGATATTATCAGTTGACAATAATAAAAGACTGTCCCAGTTCTGAAATGCATGGCCGCTTGACAAATTATGAATGCTAGTTTTAAGTTTATTGGATGAATGCTATTACATTTTAAAACTAGTTTCTTGTACATTGCCCTTTGTTCTTTTACTTCATTTTTATTTTATTCCATTCTTTGATTTCCCATGATTTGTTTCCTCACTATCCTTTGTTCTTCAGTGGTTTCTTCTCTGATGTCCATTGACTCCTTTGTATTGCAGTACATGTATAATTGAATTCGTTATGGATTACATACATGTCTGGTTTCTTTACGCATCACATTTTATTCTGTTCTTTTACATTCTTGACTACCCATGGCTACTTAGAATTAACATTATGGAAAAATTATATGTTCCTCTGCTTTTCATTTCAAGCAATTGTTTTAAAAGTTTTCTTTTGGTCACGTTCAGCATGTCATTTGTCCATGGATGCCATTTTGTCATGATGACATTTTGTCCATGCCGTTTGTCATGATGACGTTTTGTCTCATTACATTTTGTCGTGCAGTCAAACACACAGGCTACTTTCTATAACAGCAGCTGTGCACAATTCCTAATTACCAAAGAAAGGTTCATGAATCATGATACAACACTTTGTACTCCTCTTCAGAGTCAATTTAATACAATCTAGGTCAGCTAAATGTTTGTGTGTGTTTTTTGACATTGCTTAAGGTTACCCCAAATGAACTGACCAATGGAGTCATCAATGCTGCATTCATGTTGCTCTTCAAGGACCTCATCCGATTGTTTGCCTGCTATAATGATGGAATCATTAATCTGCTTGGTAATTAGATTGTTATGTACAGACTCATTAGTATATGTACATAGTATTTATACTTAATGTTGCTATTTTATAATTCTGAATAGTCATTACATGTATTTTAACTGCTATTCAGCTGATTATAGTTGACATTTTAAAATATAAGCATATCTTTTTTATTGTATTGTATATTAGCATTTATATAAAGTGCCTCTTACAGACTAGCTATTCATAGATGCTCTCAGCGTGACAGCCTTGAGGAAATAAGAAAGACTTCAAGCAGCAAAGGCTGAAGATGACACCCCAATAAGATCTTACTACGGATAGTGTGAGGGAGGTCATTCCACATAGAAGGGTCTGCAATTTGTTTCTTTCAACTTGTTTCTTTTTTTAATAACTTCTAAGCTTCTGATTATACATGTGCATTGTTATAGAATCTCTGTTCTACTGGTTTTCTGCCATGGCATGTTTATTAGTTGGTGGAGACAGGCAAGCATAAGTTTTCTTTCATAAAGAAGTTGTAGCTTTTTAACAAGTGCTGTCATTTCATAAGATAACAGTTTGAATTCTCTTCCCCTTTGTATTGAATCATTATTTCATCGTTTTGTCGTTGTCCATTGTCTGTATATTACTGTGACAATTTCAGAGAAATATTTTGACATGAACAAAAAGCAGTGTCGAGAAGCACTTGATGTGTACAAGAAATTCCTTGCTCGAATGGACCGTGTCTGTGAATTTCTGAAAGTAGCTGAGGTCAGGCATTAGCATTGTCTAAGTTTAATGTTGTGTGACAGCAATAAACATTGAATCTTTGGATCAGATTAATAACTCCCTAGTCAATATTTCTTGAAATATCTCCATAAGATGTTATAAGTTAAGTTCTACATGTAAACCTGTAATCAATTTGTAGTCAATTGTTGGTAGTTGTAAAACTATATATATAGATATACAGGGTGCGCCAAAAAAAAAGACCCCCCTAGGTTTTTTGCCAATATCTTGGCCAAAAGTAAGAATTTCAAAATGAAATTTTACAGTCTTGAAGACAATTCATATTTACATATGATGGCCAGATTTTATCAAAATATTTCACACAAACCAAAAGTTATGCCACTTTTAGGAAGGCCACCCACCGTTTTTTGACGATTCAAAAACGTAACGCAACAAAAAGTAGGTTTTTGCCAAAATTTTGGCCAAAATTTTGGCCAAAAGTTGGAATTTCAAAATGAAATTTTTACAGGATGATAGACAATTCATTTTTACACACGATGACCGAAATTTCATCAAAATATTTAAAACAGAACAAAAGTTATATCACTTTTAGTGAGACCACCCTCGGTAGGGTGTCCCAGAAAAACTTTTTCCTTGAAATTCTTAGGTCTCACCAGTCAAAAAGTTTCCTATGGGGATGATAATATTTGTTTAATTTTTTCGAATTTTTAAAATAATTTTTAGGTTCCCCCCAAGGAGCTCAAATTTTTATATATAGCGTACTATGATATTCGTGTGCAAATATTTCAATATATGAGGCAACGTCATTCACACCACATATATTTTACATGCTTTTGCACAAAATATGATATTAATTCATTCATTCCAAAAACTTATATAGCGCCCCTTCAAGAAGCCTACTCAGAGGCGCTCCCAGTCCAGCCACAGCTAAAAAGATAGGTCTTGAGCAACTTGTAGAAAGCAGGCAAATTATTCCGAGATAGTAAGCGTAGTGCAAGCGGGAGCCCATTCCTTGTGGACGGGCCAACAACCGAGAAGGCTCGACGCTGTCTGGTAGCAGAGCGGGTTCGAGGGACCAGCAGCTCCCCATAATTCGAGCAGTTATTCAAAAAATAGTTTACTTTGAGATGGCATATTAGTACACAATACCTATCTCACATTTGGCATTGTGTACTAATATATGCTAATCGTCCAGGTCTCTGTACGGAGCAGAGACCTGGACGATGAGAAAGGAGGATGTCAAACGAATAGAAGCGTTCGAGATGTGGATATGGAGAAGGATAGAAAGGGTCAGCTGGACAGAGCATAAATCAAACGAAGAAGTATTGAAGAAGGTGGAAGAGGAAAGATCCTTGAGGAATACAATTAGAACAAGGCAGAGGAACTGGATGGGACATATACTGAGAGGCAACTCCTTGCAAAGAGACATAGTGGAGGGCAAAATGGAGGGGAAGAGGAAGACCGAGGGAAAAGTTCTTGGACTGGATGATGGAGGATGGAAATGGGGAAACTCAAAGAAAAGGCACAACACCGAGAAGAGTGGCGTCGTTGGGCATCTGGACCTGCCGAGAGGCAGCAGACCTAAAGAACTAATATGCCATCTCAAAGTAAACTATTTTTTGAATAACTGCTCGAATTATTATAGCAGTCGATAATGGTTAAATAATATTCCGAATTCTAATAATTATATGAAAAGTCTGTGCATATATAAATTTTGTCAAATTTCAGTCAATTAACTGCAAAACCAGTCTGAGCAAAATACAGTATAACATTTTTTGAGCAATTACATTGTAGCCTATGACATATCCTGGCGGTTTTTAATTGGTAGTGCTCCTTCCTACTTATCTGATCTCTGTCGCCCTGTCTCTGTCGTAGCCTCCCGTAGAACTTTACGCTCTTCGGCCAATGGGGAGCTGCTGGTCCCTCGAACCCGCTCTGCTACCAGACAGCGTCGAGCCTTCTCGGTTGTTGGCCCGTCCACAAGGGATGGGCTCCCGCTTGCACTACGCTTACTATCTCGGAATAATTTGCCTGCTTTCTACAAGTTGCTCAAGACCTATCTTTTTAGCTGTGGCTGGACTGGGAGCGCCTCTGAGTAGGCTTCTTGAAGGGGCGCTATATAAGTTTTTGGAATGAATGAATTAATATCATATTTTGTGCAAAAGCATGTAAAATATATGTTGTGTGAATGACGTTGCCTCATATATTGAAATATTTGCACACGAATATCATAGTACGCTATATATAAAATTTTGAGCTCCTTGGGGGGAACCTAAAAATTATTTTAAAAATTCGAAAAAAATTAAACAAATATTATCATCCCCATAGGAAACTTTTTGACTGGTGAGACCTAAGAATTTCAAGAAAAAGTTTTTCTGGGACACCCTAACCCTCGGTTTTCTGGATGATTCAAAAACGTAAAAAACCGAGGGTGGTCTCACTAAAAGTGATGTAACTTTTGTTCTGTTTTAAATATTTTGATGAAATTTCGGTCATCATGTGTAAATATGAATTGTCTATCATCCTGTAAAAATTTAATTTTGAAATTCCAACCTTTGGCCAAAATATTGGCAAAAACCTACTTTTTGTTGCGTTACGTTTTTGAATCGTCAAAAAGCGGTGGGTGGCCTTCCTAAAAGTGGCATAACTTTTGGTTTGTGTGAAATATTTTTATGAAATTTGGCCATCATATGTAAATATGAATTGTCTTTAAGTCTGTAAAATTTCATTTTGAAATTCTTACTTTTGGCCAAGATATTGGCAAAAAATCTAGGGGGGGTCTTTTTTTTGGCGCACCCTGTATATTATGTATTAATAGGATACTATAATGTAGCACATTTGAGGTACTGCCCCTTGAGTACAGGCATAGGCACATAATATGTGTATATATATATATATGTTGGTATATGAGTGATTGAGTGTATGTATATAATATATAATTATATATATAATATAAGTTGCTATTGGTTTGGATGTGCTCTGGTGTTCAAAAACTCTAGCACTCGAATGACTGGATTCCTAACTTTCTGGCACGTAAACGCCAGTAGGCTACTCAGACATCCTACTTCTTCTCACCAGCTTACTCTTATGGATACAATGGTTGTCATTTCAATGATGGGCGCAAGTGCATGTTGACGTATGTTTTTGGAAGGTTCATTATCCTCCCCTACTTCCTATGACGATAAATTACTTGATGAAATAATGGTTTCTGGTGCATTTATTTGTCCATATCTTGCATTGTCTCAGACCATTTGTTGATTTTGTTTCGAATTTCACCATCTCAGTGTGACACTAGTTATTTTTTCTGTGATTTTTATATCCATGCGTTTAACCACTGGGCATTTTTGTAATAATTAGCAATTATTTAGCTACCGACACTTGAGAACTGTGCCATGTTTCAACATCGGTTAGGATTTGAATACTTAAATGTTCACATACATACCTGTATCCATACATGAGGTAATTTTTAGATCCAAGAGATTAGACTGTAATCATCAAGCCACTTTCTTTTATGATTGTGTTTATTGCTTTTGTAGAGTGTTGGAATTGACAAAGGTGATATTCCAGATCTGGCTAAGGTCAGTTTCCATAGCCCTATATTTTCTGATTTTGGATGTGTGGCTTTTAGGCTCTGAGTTTGTTCATTTTCTTATTTTGGTTTACAACTAGAAAATGAACATATACGACAGTCCATCACTTATGACTGCATGACATTAGTACTTCAGTACATTACATGTGTAGCAGCCACAGACTGAGTGAATTTGACTTTCTTTCATCTTATATATATATTACAATTCTGCCAGACAGCCTAGCTGCAATGGGACAAACATTATTTCATCTGATTTCAAAGCTACTACTATTCACTAGGTTCTCTATTATTAATAGGTCTTTCAACGGGTTGTGAATTGCTGACCTGCTTTACTGGATGCACTTGCGGCTTTCCTCCCTACATTATGTCGTCCAGTCTCTGACATTGAAGCGCGTTGGGCCCGTCGCTCTGCTGCGAAGGGACAACTGCTTGTTCCACGGGCTTGCTTAGCTACCAGACAGCGCCGAGCCTTCTTGGTTGTGGGACCGTCTGGAATGACCTCCCCCCCCTAACCTCCATCTCCTTCACCTGACCAGTCAATCCTTATTCCTTAAGTCCCTTAAATCTTTTTTCTTTTGCCATGGCTGGGGTGGAAGCACCTTTGAATAGTTTCTTGAAGGGGCGCTATATAAATGCTAATAATGAATGAATGAATGAATGAATTATCTTTTTGTCTTTTTGTTTTACTTATGTTTACCTGGCCACTGCAAACTTTCAAGTCTATTACGCTTTAAGTCCACCAGAGCCCCAAACATTCTTCCATATCCAATACACTTACCCTGTATATGTATCTAGAACTATAGCACCTTTTAAAAGTTCCTTACAGTAGCACTGTATGTGCTAACCTAAATGATTTTGAGTCGTTGAGATCAGTTCTTGGGCACCTTCAAGACTGGCACTGTCAAGACTTCCACAGACATGTTGAGCCCAGTGTATGGATAACCATCCAGAGCTGATAGTAGTCACTAGGTTTGAAGTTCCTGGATTGTGCAATGCCAAGGAGGAGACATGATAACAGGTGACAGGGCTTGCAACACAGGAGCCACAACCACCAACCAGTCACTAGCAGATTCGTCATAGCCAGCAGCTTGGCATGGTTCATCACGACACAAGGTTGAGCTGTATGCGTCTTTCCTCAGACTCTCTTTGCCTTTCACATGAATGCTCATAACAATTGTGAGAAGAAAGAAATTTCCACAATTGCATGTTGTGTCACATGGGAAGCTCAAGTGAACAAAAATTATCAAGTACAATCTACATATAACAAATTGATAGAAAATTACGTACTATCTAGAGAAACCTGTGGTCATATTGGCCACATGCACAAGCTGGTGTATGTGTAATTTGATATCCTCATTTCAGGCCTGTTTCAAATGTGGTCTGAGCATTTTAGTTGGGAACCTAACCTAAGGGTCGTTTGAGACTGGTAGAGCCAGTCAGTAGTTACCACTAGAGGTTGCTGGATATCTTTTGTTTCCCAGTCACTTTGGAGGTGGCTTGAGTAAGAATGACGCTGCTAGAGGTCTCTGGAGACTGGCAGCCAGGAAGTAGTCAGCAGCTTGGCACCCATAGAAATCACAATGTTTCTCTGTTACTCAGTATGTTATATCCTTCACCAACGGGTGCTCAATTGAAAAGAGAACTGCTCAGTGAGCAAAAGAGAGCACTGGAAACACAAGAAGCACAGTAAACATAAGAGCACAGTGAGCAAAAGAGAGCAGAGAGTGCAGTGAGCACAAGAGAACTTAGTCAGCTTTGGAGGGCACAACGAGCAGCACCGTCTTATGAGGGACAAACAGCTAATTGCAATAAACTTGGAGCTGCTTTGTATAGCCATCATTTGCTACAGGCTAGATGGCCAATTGGCTATCTATAGGAAATACCTACAAGGAGTTACATGAGACAACCCATCCTTTAAGATCTAATACTCTCCCTCCATAAGCGCCTGCCTTGTCAAACTGATTGTGAGAAACTATTTATTGATCTAATTAACGGACCCTTATATACCTTGAAAGACCACTGTTAACCAACTTTAGTCTATAAGGCCAAAAAAATAATGCTGTGTTTCCGGTAACAGAGCTGTAAAAAATTGGGTAGGTAGGTCGAAAAATATTTTTATTTTGGTAAAATATTTTTGTACAGTGACTATCCGAAAAATTATACCCAACTACTCTTTTTTGCATAAAGGTACACGCTGCAACAAAGTGCGTGTTCTAAGCAAGTATAAACTGCCTATTTCCCGACTGTCTGTACCTAAAATTGCTCTAGAAAACAATCCTATTAATTTTGTTGACATCTTTTCTGGTAAGATAAAGTGGGAAGGGAAGTGGAAGATGAGTGAGAACAGAAATCACTGCTATGGGTCGTTCCAGACTGGCTGAGCCAGTGACTAGTTACACCTAGAGGTTGCTAGATTTATTTTCCCTAGTCACCATTAGAGGTGGCTCAAGTGAGAATGATAAGGCTAGAGGTTTTTCAAGACTGGCAACCAGGAAGTAGTCAGGCAGGCGTGAAACTCTAAGGCAATGTCACTGTAATTTTAAAAAATTACATAAAATTTTCCGAGTCGCGACAATAAAAGTGAGTCGGTCAGGTTACTGGAAACACAACTTTTTTGCCTAAGATCCAACTCTATACGGAAGGCAAGGTCACCGTATTATGTCAATACAATTTTTTTAAATTTAAGAAAAAAATTTAATAAAAAAAATTTTTTTAATCAATTTTTTTTTAAAAATAAAATTTGTTTACAAAATTATTTGAGTCGCAGCAATAAAAGAGGGTCGGTCGGGTTACCGGAAACACAACATTATTTTTTTTGGCCTAATTATAATGTCCCAATTCCACACCTCATGTACTGAAGGTCACTGTATTATGTCAATACAAATAAAAACTTTTCACAAAAATTATCCGAGTAGCGACCATAAAAGTGGGTCGCTCGGGTTACCGGAAACACAGCATAATTATTTTTTAGGCCTTATGTAAGCTAAAAAAATGTTTATGAACATTTTCCGGCATCGTCTTTTGACAGAACTTGAAATTGTTAACTTTGTTACATGGAATGTATAGATAGAAATTTCTTGCTGTTTGTGGATTGCATAGATATCTATCCCTTAAAAAATATATATAAACATTTTCTAATTGTGTCTGAACTTGATATTTTGAAAATTATTAGGTAGAAATTGCAATCTGAATCATTTATTATTGTCATCTTCTATTATTAATTTATTAAGTAGTTACTGAGAAAACAAAGCATTTTGTGTTTTGCAGATTGTAATGTTTCTTGCTGTTATTAGCGCACTTCAGTTTGCATTACTTTTCAGTTGTTGCCTCCCATTGCCTAGTCATCCATGATCCACCCATTCTTGGAAGTCACATCTGACTCTACTTTTACTGGCATTTCTAGTCAGTCTATTTTCCCATCCTGCCAGGTCTAGTGTTTTTTCTAGTTCAGCTTCCAGGTGTCACTGCTCATCCATTCATTCCGTTGTTGCACCCAGTTGATTCTTGGTAACATAATTTGTGAAGTTGTCACTGCAAATTTTCCAGCTGTTTTTGCCGAGCACCAGATTTGCATACCTGTCTGAGATTGTGTTGCGTGAAATGCTTGCTCAATTGATGAATATACTTGATGAATTCTGCAGTGGTGTGCACCACCTAGTGTTCACTAGGATGTAGTCAATCTCTTTCCAGTTACAAGTGGTCTTCATTGGAACGCCTGGACATACTGGGTATATTGGATGTCTTTCCACTTGAACAGTTCCAATTACGATTAAGTCCAGTTCCCAAACAGATGTTGGTCAACATCTTGGAATTGTCATTGTCTGTTCCACTTCCAAGATTTGATTGTTTCAGTCACAGTGGTTATTGTTCAATAGTGTATCTCACAGATGGCCACTGGAACCCTGTTGCCAAATGGCATCTTCTGTCAAGTGGTCCAGTGACAAAACAACACCCCTATGCTACACACCACCTCTGTTCCTGAATGGATTTATGGAAGAAGTGCCTTGTAAATTATTTTACATGACATTGGAATTTGGATGGTTTGTTCTTGTCAGTGCATCTGCATGTATGATTCATAGGAGTTCCTTATTTGACATGGTACTGGCATGATTGTGTCTCTAGGCTCCATCAAGTCTTCTAGAGGCGTTGGAACAACATTTAACATCAATGGAGAATAGCAAGAAAACAGGCAGTACTGTCTTACCAAAGTAAGGTTTCTTTTTGTAGTACTTTGATTATTTGCTGCTTGATTTGGCGGAAGGGGTTCTGGTCTTATTTTGCAATTACATATCTGTTGTAATAATATCAGTTGCCTTTTCTAAAGCCTTTGACTTTATCAGTCACTATGCTATGACCAAAATACTTCTCTCCCCATCCCTGATCACATTTACAATTGGCTAATTAAGTACCTAAGTGGTAGAAATCACTGCACCATCATCTATAGATGGCCATAAATTCAACTAATATTTCAAGTAATGCATGTGTCATCCAAAAACTCCGTTTTTGGCCCACAGGTTTCATTGTTGGCATACCTGTCCCATTGATTCATGAAACTTTATTTCTCTTATGTTACTCCTTAACTCTTACTAAGCTAGTACTTCATACTATCTAGTTTGTTCTATATACTACAGCATCTTACCTTTTGTTCACTTAATAGACGAATATATGACGATTATAAATCGATAAAATTATGTCAAATGCTGATGAATTAACTATACTGGTAAATGTGGTGACCCTTGACATGAAATTTTTCAACCAGTCTTTATCAGAGACTGCCAATAGTCCTAATCTTGCTCAAGCATTATTGAACATTACCATGTGATGCTGAGAGGAACTAGGAGTTGATGAAACAATAATAGAAAAAATTAAGAAGAGAAGACTCAGGTGGTTCGGTCATGTGAGAAGAATGGCGGAACAAAGACTGCCAAACGCTGCACTCCACGGACATGTTGAGGGAGAAAGAAGTAGAGGGAGACAGAGGAAGACCTGGATGGACAACATCAAAGAGGACCTAAGAGAGAAGGGAACCAGCTTAGCTGAAATCAGAGAAACAATCAGGAACAGAGAAGTCTGGAGACATTTCATAAAAGCCTCATCGTCATATCGATGACGGAAGAGAAGATAGAAGAAGAAGATGTGGTGCTGGTTTCATTATCCTTTTAAAAGTTGGATAAATGCAAGTATGAATTCTGCATACAGTGGTGTTAATTCTGCCACATGTTCGCACGTTAAATCCTTCAGAATTGAGTCTTCACTCGAATTACCTGTCAAAGTCATGCAACAAATTGGCTACAGTGCTCGACCTGTAGCGCAGATATTATGGGTTTGAGTGTTACTCGAGGCAGTTACTGGGTCGGGACCTTGAAGAAGTCCTTCACTGAGCATTGTTCAGTAACATTTTGATGACATTGTGTCATGTGATTGTGTGCACTTCTGAATTTTGGAAGGCAGTCAGTTTATCAGATGCAGTTGTATGGTATCATATGATCTACTACACATTTATTTTCTGTACATGTGAAAGGCTTATGTCAAATGCATGGGTCCTGCCTGATTACCTGATCGATCATTTCAGTGACTGTTACTGCACATTGCATTTAAGCCCTAAATTAGGTCAGTGTAAAAGTAGAAATATCCTTTGTGTTTTTATGTCAATATCGCCATATTTGCCCCAGATCTAAGTCGTTTTCAAGCTGTTGTAATCATAAGCTGCAAATTTTTAAAATGCTTCTATAACATGAAGTGAAGATCATCATGTTATTCGTGAGTGATGTACTGTGTCAGACTTATTGTGACGAGAGGCAATGGGAAGATCGGGGTCTGGTTGTGAGAGAAACTAGAGAGAGGGGAAGTATTTGAACTGCTAAGGTCCTTTGAGGACGAAAAATCTTGGCAAGCAGAGGATTATGGGAGGAATTCTTGTTGAGGTGGTGAATCAATTTTAATTTGAAATCCTGTTAGGTGATAAGTATTGGAAGCTGTAGCTGGTGACAGTGGGTGGATTGAGATTACACAGAATTCGGAGGAAGGTTTACTAACTAACTATATATAAAAAAGAAACTGGTCATATCTCTCAACCACCATGTGACATTCAGTGCTAATAGCACATGATGATTTACTCAGTAACTTAATGTAAAATTCTGAAATGGCGTGGTGACAAGTGCTTGGAGTTTTGGTTGTTTTTGTATGGAATGAAGCACATGGTTAATGCTGATTCAGGTAGCTTGCAAACACTTTAGTAGGTGCACTTGTGTTGCATTATAGCAGAATTGAAGTTATTCAAGGAATTGTCCCAGTAAGAGTAAAAAACTGTTCTTTCATTAAGATTCGACTGCAGTGTTAATCAACATGCTCTTTTTAAGGTTTATTATCAAGGCATGTATTTTGGCTGTAGCCACCTCAATTTATGCAAGGTTGTGTATTTGTGTTAATGGCATTGCAAAAGTTTCCATATTAGTCGGCAAGAAGTCACAGGAGAATTTATTAACACGTAGCTCTTGGTATGTTGATGTTAGCAGTTGTTGACTGTGGTTGTTGTTTGTTGTTGTTGATGATGGTGATGCAGGCCTGCAGCTGGAGTCTCCGCGGCCATCAGTACTTATGCAGCAGCTTCTCAGGTCGGTGCAGCACCAGGCGCTGGTGCAGGTGTCACACACATAACGGATGAAGAGAGGCAACACATTCTTGAGGAGGAACAAAGGCAACTCGATCAAATGAAGGCAAGCTTTTTTCCTTCAGCTCACTGAAATTCATCTTCGACCTTATTTCTATAATTTTCAATTGAAATCATTAACTTTAGATTTCAGAGGATCTGATCAGACAGGTTCATTGAAAAAGAGAACGATGTTTGGCAGACATGCAATTCACTTCGAATATTACAACCTACTGCTTGCTTTTCCTTTGACCAACGCACTCTGACCAATGAAAGGCTGAGTCGACTTTTGGAAGATAGCGAGAAGTGATCCCACGTCCGTGCTCATCTATTCTTTGTGCTCAATTGTTGCCACTACTGTAAACCCCATTCCTATGTGTGTATGTATGTATGTATGTACTATGTATGTATGTATGACATGTGCTTGGGCACTTGTTATAGTGCCCCTTCAAGATTTATGCTCAGAGGTGCTTTTAAAAAGTGCATGAGCAATTACGAGTAAAGGACTTGCTCAGGGTCACAACACGACGGCTTGAGGTGGATTCGAACCTGCGACCTTCCGACGAACATACCCTGATACATACATCCCTGTGATGAGATGAAAGGTGATAGCGGAGTCTGAGGTGGATGATGGTGATGGTTGATACTGGTAGAAAAACTGAGAAATGGCAGAATTCAAGGGAGTGACTCTGCAGTTTTACCTTGAAGTGTTAAGCACAAATGTGTGTGATACATGTCCATATACACTGGCAGTCTTTATTTCCTAGTGTGAAGGTTCGAGCCTCCCTGTCTAGGTGCTATTAGTAAGTATGTGACCCACAGTAGCTTGGTACAAATGATTTAAGCTTGCATAATTTTAGATGTTTTTCTAATATTATTATATTAATAAGTTAGTTTTTGTTTGGAGTGTTAGTTTTATTTTGTATGTTCTAGCAATCCAGTTAATGATTCTGGAATTCTGTGTTCTAGCAACAGAGACTGAATCAGATGACAGGCGGTAATTCTCCCGTTAGTAGCACATCTTCATCGAACACGAGGCACGGCCCAGCGGCATCTACAACAACAAATGCTTCACCATCCAATTCTATCGATCACCCAGACGCTGGAAGTGGCCTTCCTCCTCCTGCTGCTGCCTCTGCTGCTGGTGGACGTCACAGCGAAGACCTTTTTGCCTTATCGGCGCCTATGTCGTTTGGCCAGCCAGGGTCCAGCCTCTCTGATGGCTCAGCATTCCTGGGTGGCTCTGGTGGCAACCCCTTTGCGGCAACTCCAGCAGGAGCACCAGCAACGACGTTGATGGTTGGTGGAGGTGGAATGGGTGGAGCAGGAGGTGCACCAGGAGCATGGGGAAGCCCAGTCTTTACAGGTTTGCAGGTGTTGGATTGAGAAGTTACTGTTGTCTAATTTGTTAGTCATGAAACATGAACAGTCCTGTCAGACTATTGTGTTGCAAAAATTGATTCACATTGTTGATGAACCCAAGCATTGCGCTCTAGCATATAGCACTTGAAGTGCTAATATAGAGATGCTTGGACTTCCGCTGTATAAATGTTGTAGGTGCCACTGCAGTTACTGCTGAATGATGTAACTTTATGTAAAGATGTGCTGTTTGAAATCTATCATGACATTCAAAGTGTCGGAGATAGCCCCATTGAAGAAGTTCTATAGAACTTTATAGTTCTTTAGAACATCGGTAGAATATGGAAACAATAATTTTAGATGCACCATGCCACCACTCATTTTGCTATCGTCAGATGTGTATTGTTTTGTCAGCTGGTGTTTGCGGTCGTTGTAGGTACGAGTTCATCTGTAAGAGGTCCAGCTCCAGCACAGGGACCGGCCAATCATTTTGCGACAGATGCTAACTTTGATGCAGTGTTTGGTGGCAGTAGAAACACAGGGAGTGGCCCAACCACTGCTCAGCAATCAGGTGATGAAATCTTTTTTACTAATGAACTCGATCAGCTTTGAATAGGATTAAGATGGATTATGTTTTCTGTGATGAGTTTTTGCTTATTTCAGTGAATGCTCAATCTTATTATATAAGCTAATCTTATCTGAGAGCTTCTATAGCAACAGAATTTTAATGCAAAGACATCAGTTGATTGTTGTTTCTAAGCAGACTGACATCTCAAGTAACAATCGTCTGTTCATGGAACTCGTTGAAATTCATGAACCAGAGACAAGTGGATTCTCGAGAGGAAGCATGATGAAAGAAGAAACTAGAATGAATTCCTGAGTTATGCGTCATTGACCAAGAAACCCAAGAATTTAGTGCCTCTATGCATTAAGATAATAATGGGATAACAGGTGTCATATTTGTGAATTGGAGGTGTAAGCAAGGATGCTTGGACAATATAAAAAACTTTAGGAACTTTGAGAAATATTTAAACAGGCTGATATGTTGCTCGCATACACTGATTTCCGGAATGATGCACGCATGTGCAATGGACATTGTCTGTAAGTACTTGCTGTACCTACAAAATCACCTCTGTAATTCATGTGTTGGTATAAAGTTGCCAGTAGGCCAAACAGCAGGAGCAGACTTTGCCACAATGTGGTACTGTTCACAGCTTAGAGTAAAATGTGGTATCTGCAGTCAGGAGATACTAATAGTGTGAAATGACAATCACTTTGTTCCTTGACTATGTTGCATTGTGGCCTTTTAAAGTAAAGTTATTGGATGGAAGGCTACAGCACAAGTGAACTCACATCAGATTGTTCAGGTATTTGAACTTTCTGGCCACACTGAGGCTTACAAATGTTTTGTAAGCCCTACGCTCTTAGCAGCATTTAGGT
Source organism: Lumbricus terrestris (assembly GCA_949752735.1). NCBI lineage: Eukaryota > Metazoa > Annelida > Clitellata > Crassiclitellata > Lumbricidae > Lumbricus > Lumbricus terrestris. Next base: position 25,840,423 of record OX457045.1, on the reverse strand, counting down.
TCGAATAGCATTAAGTAACTGTTGTTGAGCCGAATTCATGCTGAACAGTTTGAAGTAACTTCAAACAATCAGACATTTACCATACTTTCTTACTTAGACTTTGTATGCATGTGTATTAATTGTTTATGAAATTTTATAATTGATCACAGAATAGAGATTGTTTGCTAGATTGGTAGTTGTGAATATTTCATATGTATGTGACGTATTATTTGTGTTGCTGTGCAGTTGGTTTTGATGGATTTGGGGAGATCCTGAGACCAATGAGTTCAACGACATCAGGCTCTCAGGGACAAGGAGGAACTCCAGTAAATAAGCAAGACAAGCTGATCAGATCGGACCTGGACAGCAGTCTGGCTTCACTTGCTGGTGGCCTCAATATAAACCCAGGTGGACAAGTTAAGAAGTAAGTCATTCACCAGCAATAGAATTTATACTGTGAACTGCATCCATACTTTAGAGCTGCTGTAAATAAATCTCTGTACAATGCAAAGTTTGGACAAGCTGTTGTTGATTGCAGAACTTGGTTTGTTATTTGCATTGCACACACTCATTCATTCTATGGACTTATATGGCACCTCTTGAAGAAACCTACTCAGGAGTGCACCCTTGCCCAGCCATGTCAAAAGAAAAAGACGAGAGATTTATGGCACAAAGTTTGATTGGTCAGATGTAATAAATACAACTTTGAAGGATGGAGCTCATTTCATGGTATATATATATATATATATACAAAGACATGATAAGTCAGTGACATATGAAAGACTCTTCTCTTGAGTGTTGGTGATAGCAGAGACATAAATAGTAGTTTCGCTTGATTTGGTCATGTTCTTTAAAAAAAATTAAAAACTTAAACTTAATATTTTGGACAATTTTTTAGATCAGAAAGGTGTATTTCCGGTAGTGGTGGTTTAAAAAACTGTGTAGGTAGGTTGGAAAATAAAAATGTGCAAAGTACACCCTGCACCGAAGTGCATATTTTGTTCACGGGCTGATATCATTATCGGGTGACTCAGTCTCGGAAGCACACCATTATATGTTTTGACATCATGAGTGTTATCATGTATCAGATTGTGATTCAGTGTGCTGCTGTCATGCGTAATGGATGGCCTCTGCTGATCTGAATTTCTAGCAACTGAAATTTTGTTATTCTGTCTTCATTCTTAGGACTGACCATCAATGGACAACATCAGTTGGTGAGAAAAAGCTAACTGGAGGTGGAAGTGTAGCCGCCAGTTGGAGCCAGCCAGTGGCACCTGGACCAGCAGCATGGAATCAGACAACAATGATGGGTGCACCATCCTATCCTATTGTGCAGCCTATGCCAGTGGTAAGTATTCAATATTGTGCTTTACTTGTGACTCATTACTGTAAGTACTATTGTTTATGCCTTTAAATCCCTGTTATATCCTAAAAATTTATATCGGCGACGTGGGTTGCCAAGTTTGGTATCAGTTCAAAGAACGTCTCAAACTTTGCAATTACTATTCTGAATTGTAACTTCAATGAAGACTTTAGACCAATATATAGACACTGTGTCAGCAGATGTCAGGCCAACAAATATGTACTGCACTGTAATTAATTTGAGCACAGAGTTCAACTCTGCAGAACTTGACTAAAAATGCTAGTTTTTAAAGTACAGTTCCATGTATAATTATGTTTCAGTCTCTCAAAAAATAAGTTGCATTGTCACAAACTCGGTATGTTTTGCAGTATTTCCATAGAATGATAGAGGTGAACAAGCATGATTAGGTTGTACTGTGAGAGGTGCTTTATAAATCCCAAAATAGAATAGGATGGTGTTTTTGCAGTGCTATTTGCTGGAATCTGACGAAAGGTCTTGCTGAATGATAGAATGATAGAAGTTAGCTGAGACTTTTTGCCTGTTCATGTTTGATATAATACGGTATCTAGAAATGACTGCGTCTTAATTTGGATTAACTTGTCTCATTTTGATCTTGTCATTGTTACAGATAGTTGGAATACCTGCTGGTGGTATGTCAGTTAGTGGCATGCCAATGACAGGACAGACTCCTATGATGGCCGCATATCCAGCTCCTATGGTGGGTGCAGTTTTCTTTCGATTCAGGTGCCGGTATAGTCTTTGGTATGCTCCGGCATGTAACTCCAATATCTAGCGCTGGCTTAACTTTTAATCGTTATACCTTAAAACTCGTCTAAAATTGTCAAGTTTTCGAGTCTTAGTTAGCTGTTGATCTCACCTCGATCTGTCGTACATTTTTTTGCAACCGGGCTTTATCCTTTACGCCTTTCGTCTTGTTTTATTGAGAATGAAATGAAACAAAATGACGTCACCAGTTAATTTTTATATGCGTGATGCCATCCTATGTGTATGTGTTGCAACCTGCCATTTGCTCCGTTCTGCATGAAAAACGATCTTCTTCTACAAGTTATGAAGCTGGAGCTGGATCGTCCTTCTACTCCATGTCCTGATCCGCCTGCACCTCTCCTCTTCCGTCGCCGCCGCCATCTCCTCTTTCATCTAACATTCGTCTTGCAACATGGAATATTCGTTCTATCTGTAGCAAATACCTTGCCGTAGCAGATACTTTGCAGGAAAGTGCTATCGATCTTCTCGTCATTACTGAAGCTTAGCAAACAATCAAACAATCCAGTCAACTTCCAACCTATAGCTAACGTTTCATTCATCTCGATGCTTATCGAGAAAATAGTCGCTCTCCAGCAGACATCATACCTTGAGACTCACAACCTGCTTCCAGAAATCCAGTCTGGCTTCCGAAAAGGTCATTCAACTGAGACATTACTTCTCCTACTTCTTACTGATGTCTACGGAGCCATCGATCATTCTCAGCTGATTCTCTTAACCCTTCTTGACGTTAGTGCAGCGTTTGACACTGTAGATCATGACATTTTACTTGAACGACTGCATATATCTTTCGGTCTCTCTGGTACGCTTCTCCTCTGGCTGAGATCCTTTCTTAGTGATCGTTCCTTTTGTGTGGTCCATGGGCCCTCTAGGTCTCTCTGGGTCCCCGCTCCCTACGGTCTTCCACAGGGCTCTGTCTTGGACCCCTTCCTTCTCTTCATAATCTATACCTTAGATCTTGCCCCTCTTCTTGGCTCCCATGCTATGCGAGCCCATCTGTATGCAGATGATGTGCAAGCCTACCAGCACTGCCATGCCTCTGACTCTGTTCAGTGGTGTAGTCCTAAAAAATGAAGTGGGGGGACGCCTGGAAATTGAAGTGGGGGGACGCCTGGAAAATTGAAGTAGAAACTGTAGCAAAAAGTGCAATCTTGCAAGAATTTTGCAAAAAGTGGGGGGACGGCGTCCCCCCGCGTCCCCGCCCCACTACACCACTGACTCTGTTGCAACTGTCCGGGCCATGTACTTTGCCATGGAAGCCTTGGGGATCTGGATGTCGTCCAATCGACTCCAACTCAACTCTTTAAAATCTCAATTCATTTGGCTTGGCACCCACCAGCAGCTGGCAAAGCTAGATATGACAACCATTGCTGATGCCTTTCATGATTTTGTCTTCTCAACCAGAGTCGGTGACCTTGGTGTTACTCTGGACCAAGAGCTCACTTTTGCTCCACACATTCACTCACCGTGCTTTCTCGGTGGTAGGACCCTCAACCTGGAATGGTCTTCCTCTGACCCTCCGCTCTCTTTGTAAAATTCCTTCTCAGGCTTTCCTCTCTCATCTTAAGGCAGTTTTATTTGGTTGCACTTTGGATGTCTAGAACTATGCTATGGCTCAGTCTCGATCTTTTGTCTCAATTGGTCCTTCTCTCTGGAATGCTCTTTCTCCTTCTGTTCGCTCTTCACTTCTGTCTGTCAGTTTCTCCTCTGTTTTGTCTCTTCTCAAAACCCGCTTCTTCTTGCGGGGACTTGCGCACTGGGAGCGCCTCTGAACGGTTCACCCTTCTAGAGGCGCTTTATAAATGTTTATACAATGGCAAAGGCATGGTGTTGGGCCATGGTAGTTCTTGCCTGGGGAATTAAGATCAAGTCGATCAGCAGACTGGAGAGGACAGGAAGAGACTGCGAAGAGGGGTTTGTGCATCAATCACAAAGGTGTTTAGGATTATTCAGCAGTACGTAAAACGAGTTTATACCATAGATTTGTTTCAGATAACTGCAGAGGGATTAGATTTTTATGGATCACATAGAGTTGTTTCTATTGAATCAATTCGTGAATTTTTCTTTATAGTTTTATCTTCTCTGATGTTTTATTTATTCAGGTGCAGCCAAGGCCTGTTATGATGGGCCAGCAGCAGCAGCAGCATCCTCAGCCTCCTCCTTCTGTGGCGTGGGGATCCGCTGTCCAGCAGCCACAGTCATTTGCTCCTCAAAGGCCGCCTCATCAACCGCTGTCTCAGCCATCGACTGCTGCACCAAATGATCCGTTTGGTGCATTATGATGGACGACGACGTTTATCAGTCTCTTGGTATGAATTCTATTCTAAATTATTATGGCTCTAGGACCATTGTTCATACACCCTATGACCAATGAGCCATATGACCAAAATGACCTATGACCAATAGACCCTATGGCCAATAAGCCTATGAGCAATCAGCCTATGAGCAATGGTCCGTACATCGTTATTATAACTGGTTTTTGTGGTGTTTACATAATTTACATAATACATTGTATGCATAGAGTCAGATATATGCGTATCTCACTGATATTGAACTTTGTGTATATAGAACTGTTAACAATGGTCCCTTGAAGTTTGATATAACGCAGTTTGCTGTGTTATAGGTAGAACGTTAAACCCACCATTTTTAGTTAATTCTAAAAATTACATGCTTCTCCAGTGATATTGAAATGGTTTTCAAGTATATTTTTTAGCAGTCTGACTTATGGTTATAGTCTGTCAAATTTATTTATTTATGAATCAGTGGAAAGATAACAGAATTGGAGGCCTTGTTTGTCTGTAATTGTGGTATTAAATTTTGACAATGTTTATTTATCCTCCAGTTTGTGTGGCTAATGTTTAAGCTGATTTTGTTGTTCGTCTATATTTTCAGATCCTTGTGAATGAAGCAGATGGCAACCAGTTGATTTATTTCGCACACTCATATGTTGGGTGGCTTGTGCAAAAGAAGAATTATCCTACTCTTTGCTGTTCTAAGAGCTTTAGTTGTAGTAAGACGAGGAAAACTTGTGATGATAATAATGGTGGAAATTAATTATTGTTATATTAAGAGAAGGCAAGATGAAGATCTGCAGCACAGTTCATTATGCATTTAGTCAATAGAAATCTTAATTCTCAAGTCAAAGATGTAGCGGACTTTTTGTTGGATGGATCTCGATCTATGTCTGTACAGCTGGATGTCGTCGTCATCGTCGTTGCCACCATTGCCCAAATCTCATTCTGTGTCATTTTTTTTCATCCGCTCGACAGATGCGCTGCTGCTGCTGCAGCTGCTGCGACGGGTCTAACAGAATCTGTGTATTTTTGCAATTTCTTTGTTGTGTGTGAAAAGCACAAAATGTCCTTGTATTATGTATAAACATTCTTTAATAAAGCATTAAATTTTGTTAAATGTATGTTGCCAAGGTAGCGAAGAGGCTTCAGCTTGGAAGTTGGCTGCCAGAGTGGTATATTGTTTCAAAATGGGGGTCTCTCTACAGAACTAGAATTTTATAGTTCTGCTTGCAATGAGATTGAGATTCAAACCAACATCTTGTGGGTAGAAGCGAAACTTTACTATGAACTTTATCTAAAGAGCATTTCAAGTTGACAAATGCAACCCTTTGTAGCAAGGGACCATCCATATATTACATATGCAAAAATCGTATTTTCAACCCTCCTCCCTGGTTGCAACTCATACATTTTTTTTTGGAACCCCTCCATGCATATGTACAAATAAGCTTCCTACAAAACTTAATTAGCTAAAACATTTTACCATAGGCTACTATTTATTTTTTATAAACCTTGTGTGACACAGGGGCTCAAAACCCGTCATGTGTCAGGTTCTGACCATTTTTATTCAGTCATATGCTACAATGACTCGCTTTAAAACTTTTTTACAGAATGAAAATATATTTTTACTAACTGAAGTGATACTAGTTTGACTCTTTCATTAGCTTAGAGTGAAAAAATAGAATAAAAGTTTCTGAATATCAATGTCCTCAGAAACCACTTTTGGATTATTCTGCAATTTTTCTGGGAAATCAAGGAAATATATTCTGAATGAAATAACACAAATGGCATCAAAATCACTTTACATAGCCATCTGCTGAATTGAAGAATATTCTACATTCTCGCCTATTTTGGCTTCTAGCACGGTTATCTAGGAAGCAGCAAGCTCAGGGTTTAGAGCCCGGCATCACATATTTGCTCTTTAGATCTGAACAGAATTTAATTATGATGTATTGAAATGCCATTGAACGACTAGGGTAATAATTACCGTGCTAGAAGCCGAAATAGGCGAGAGGGTTCAAGAATGTACATTTTGTTGAAACCCCTTTCCACTGTACGCAAATCTCCTAAATCCGTAATTCCGTACCTCTCTCACATTGTAATATATCGACAGTCCTTGCGGTAAAGTAGACTGCTGGTTGATGCCACTTTGTGGAGGGTTGCTCCCTCCACTGTTGCATAAATATTGTTGCTTCAAATTTTACTAAATACTTGTAAATGGCACTATCATATCTATTTTGTGTGATTTTTGGAAGTGAATACGAAGACTTGGATGGCTCAGTAGTGTCCTATACAAGATTAACCTAAAGCACGCCAAAAGATATCAATTAATTTTCAAACATTAAGTCAAACAAAACGGTGATACAGGAATTTATTCATTCATAATGCCATTGTACATGCATTGCATACGGACTACCAGCACAACGGTCTTAATTTCTGAAGTCTGCAATTATTTCAAAAAGATTCTAGCTAAATTTTACATTAAGCTAGGTGAGCAATATTATTTTTCTGTTGAGCCAACTTGAGTGGTGCCTGCTTCTTTCTGACAAAAAAATATGTAATATCTCGTAAGACAAATCTATTTATGCACGACTGCACGTTAAATACATCATTCTGCCTCGACTTGGCTACAAAGATTGTGATTGCGGTAGCTGAAGGTTTATTCTGTTATAGTTCACTTTGCAAAAATTCTGCATTGAAGTTTCCCCTTGCTAAAAATTTTTACCATTGCTATTTGTATGTGAAATGTGGATGCTTAAGTGAAAAGAATGTCAATTCTAGTTTAAGATATCTAAAGTGTCTTTGGTCAAATTTGTTTTTATAATTACAATCATGTCTGTAATTACAAAGTAATGACAAAATTTGACTAATATGAAGAACAAAATTATAAATTTGTCCGACAATTCAGCAGCAGTAATGTTTATTAACGAAGCTGAAAGGATTGGTTTCTAATGATGTGTATCGCTCCAAACGATGCAGTAGTATGGCTGCGAAACCTACAACTTCTTGTAGTACTGTATTCTTCCATCACAAATTACTGAAAATGAGCATTTTTTGGGTTGTGCTTACCATTCTCTACAATAACCAGACAAGTGCTGGCTAGTATGCAGATTAACACATTATTTCAGTCTCATTCCAAAGATTTTAAAAAGCCAATCACTTCCTACCTAACAATCGGGGTCCTTTTCTCATAAACATCCACATTTTACAACTTGTGAGAGCATGAACAATATCGTGGAATGGATTGGCCCAATTCCCTGCTTGGGACAAACACTGACGATGACTCATCTTGTGATCAACAAAATGAAAACCAAACGTGTATCAACACTACATCAATAGTCGGGTCTTCATAATTAAAGCAACACGTGGATCACAAGTTTTGTCTAGAAGAACTCTTTCAAGCAAGGATTTATATGTAAAAAACAAATCACAATCTGCACAGCTGTTCTTTATACACATATGTACATTGTATAGATATTCTTCACGTAATTGCTCTCTAAAAGCTGTTACTTGACAGCTCAGAAAAATCAGCAGACTTCTTGAAGCTAGACAACTAAAATGTATGGTATAATATGGCATGAGACACTTCAGAGACAGTCTGTCAACATGAAGGAACCCAAGCCTCGAACGATAGTCGACAAATAAAAGCGACAATTTCAAAACACAAATTAATCCTTTAACGACAAACTGCATTCGTTTCACAGTGACTCTTTATAGAGTCTTAGTACATGCTTGTCATTAAAGGGTTAAAGCACAAAAACTTAATGCCACATTGCAAATCAACAAACAGGAACAGAAGTATTCCAATATATATATAAAAAGCTAACAGTTCACGCATCATTCACTGAATGCGACATGTCTTAAACTTGAGAAGTCCTGATGAAAAATAATTGCAGAGTTGACCAAGATGACAACAGTGGGAAGGAAATGTTGCCTTTGATCACAACCAAAACATAAACTTTGCAAATAAAAAAGTAATTGCTATCATTTAGTTAAAATTGTGATCAAAGTCAGCAGCTTTAAAATTCATTACTTTCTAATCAGTTTAGGAACTCTGGTGCAAACTGAAACTGCTAGCAATGCGTTGTAGAATTGGCTGCTCACATCCTGCCTCATACAGATACCAAATCATACTGCTTGGCGAAAAAGGTACCAGTAAGCAAGCCATTTGCCGATGGTCATACATAGGGTCTGCCCCTGGCATCTTGAAGCTGGTCATTGGATCAGGCAGTATGAGAACGAAAGTGACCAACAAACATGAAAATTTCAACCAAATGAAACCACCACCTTATAGGAATCACAAGCAATGCACTTAATAGCACCTGGTCCTAAAAAACAACTTACGTGCATGCGGTCAGAAACGCTATTTACTTATCCATTGCAGCAAACAAACATTTTAAATTTAATTGCTGCTGCGATAGTAGGAATCTTGCAACCTAATGCCAAAGCTATAATGGGCTTCAGAATAGGTCACTCAACCAAGACAGCTACTCCCAAGTGTTATTCAAATAGACAGCTATTCAAATATCTCTGATATTTGTCATGCCATCAACATCACACTGCTCACGATGCTGGATTCAAGTGCAGCAGTCAACATGTTTGATCGCAGCATCCTCCTGCTGCCTCCTGACCAGACTACGAACATCAGGTGGAGCTGTAGGCCAGGCCTAGAGTGGCTTTGCTCTTACCTGACTGGCACAAACTGATAGTGGCAATTGAATTAAGACAACTCAGTAGGAGGCTCCTGTTTCAGTCACCGCTCTGTTGGACTTGGTCTTCATGCTGTTCATGTACTTGTACGTAAACTATGTATGTGCACTTGTTATAGTGCCCCTTCAAGATTACTACTCAGAAGCACTCCCAACTACAGCACGGACAGTGAATCAGAGTTTCACGCCGAAGCAATTGCGAGTGAAGGACTTGTATATGTATATGGACTTGTATATGGCTGGTGACCAAGAACTCAGCTATTCGAGCACAGGTCATTCATATCTGTGTCAATAACTACATCTGGCAGTCTCACTCAGACATGTATAAAACCAGAAACTCCCCACCTACAGTCGATAGTTGAAGCACATTCAAACTCCGCTATCTGGATTGAAAAGGATTAATAACACTGGCTGCACATTGTCACTTAAAGCGTACATTTATGCTCACTGACCAAGGGATTATTTCCATGGTTAAATGTTTCGTATAACTCTTCTGTACCTCACCATGTTCCTGAATGTGCTGTGTATTGGTGGACAAATTCACAGAGTATCAACATACCAAACATCTCTGCAAAAGACAGTTGAGGCTGACCAAAAATATTCATAGCAGAGTGAAACTCGTGATTCCTAGTTTCAAACAGCATTCGATTTAGGTCTAGCAAGTAATACTACATTCTTGGTGCAAAAGTGAATAAAATACTCCAACTTCAACCCTACGTCCCTTAGCAGATGATCTCAGCCATCCGGCAAGAAAACTGCCCTGAAGTCAAATTTTAACTTTGCTGAATTTCAAGCCATGCAGCCTAATTCTTTTCACAGCAAAAGAAGATCATCAAACTAAAGCCACATTTCTACGACCTGCTCACATTGAGAACAGTCTGAAATCAACTTGTTCCTTTTTCGTTCTGATTAGCAGCAGTCATACAAGCAGTCAATCAAGGAATAAATTTGTCAATAACACAATTTGTTCAATTGCATAGCTTTTACTGAATAATCTAAGGTCACCGTATTCTTATGATACCTCCATATCTTTTACAAAATGCTTTATAACACAAAACAAATTCACATCACAGGACAGGATAAACAGCCAGACCTTATAAAGAGCTCTTCCTCAAAGCCACAATCACGTAGTAGCAAAGCAACATGATGACAATTTTGCACAAAGCACACAACAGATGTGGCACTCATATAATATGGAACTCTGGCTCTGGCACCAGATCAAACTCACATAAAACACACGGTCTGGTTCAGACGAAGGTGCACTCCTCCTCCACTACAGGTCAGTATAGCCACATAAATGGTGCTAGTAGGCACAAACTTAAACCTTAAAAATACTGAATAACGCTTCTTCATTTGACAATATAGCCAGCAATTCAACCAGTGTTTACTTCAGCAACCCCAACTACACTTGCACTCACACCACACAAGAGTGAGTTGGCTAAGATTGACATCAGACTGTTAAAAACAGAACGTTTCATTAGGCAGAAAGGGTAGGTCAGTTTGCAGCTCATTATCCTGACTAATTTGTGTGCATCATCGTCGTCACATGGTTACCTCAGAGCTGAAACACAGAAAACATTTGAATGTACATGACATGTGCTTCACATGTATATTCAGAAACAATAGCATAGCAATTCATTCATTCATGAACACACCTACCATCCACATACTGAATTACAGATATTCATTCGTTCCAATTAACAGCAATTTATTACAACTACTCTACAACAGTTACACGTCATCAGAAGAATTTATCACAGTACTCTCATGCAGGTAAATATATGTCTACTCCACATGG
>OX457045.1:25224489-25229300 GCA_949752735.1 Lumbricus terrestris | reverse complement strand
AAATAGAAGTTAAGAGGTTTCCATCTGCCATTCTACACAGCTGTTTCAAATGTTGGGCTGTCTTCAGGTGAGGGCATTGTCAGACAAGACGGTCCATCTTGGACGTAGGCTTAGTAACCCACACGGACGCAGTCTAGCGTGATACTACAGCCGCACAAAATCCCAACAGGCCGGCGATGCGTAGCTTAGGTGATGGTGAACGGACATTTCCCCTGGACATATTCCTCCGGACTTATTCCCCGACAATTTTCCCCGGACGCCCTCCCCCATTTTGACTAGGATATTTCCCCATGGCACGGACAACTGTACATATGGCACGTTAAGTTTGAAAACGAATGCTTTGAAGTAAACGATCACTTAGTATTCGTTAATAACTGAAATTCATATGAAACGATGCGTGTATACAATAAACAAAGACCTTATGCGACGTATACTATAGGGACACCACTTTCACCCTGCGACTTTCTGTCAGGGACATTTTGTCCGGGCACATTTTGTCCGGGGACTTTTTATCCGGGGACTTTTTGTCCAGGGACATTTTATCCGGGGACTTTTTGTCCGGGGACTTTTTATCCGGGGACTTTTTGTCCGGGGACATTTTATCCGGGGAATTTTTGTCCGGGGACTTTTTATCCGGGGACTTTTTGTCCAGAGACATTTTGTCCGGGACATTTTGTCCGGGACATTTTGTCCGGGCACATTTTGTCCTAGCACCCGAAGCACACATCAGGCCATTCACTCTGCTATGAAGGGGCAACTCTAAGTTCCATGGGCTCACCTAGCTGCCAGACAACGCCGAGCTTTCTCGGTTGTATACGGCCTTCAATCTGGAATGAACTCCGTTCACACCTTCATTCTCTCAAGTCTCTTTTCTTTCGCCGTGGCTTGCCTGGGAGCGCGTCTGGGTAGTTTCTTGAAGGGCGCTATATAAATTCATATAATGAATGAATGAATAATGGACGAATGAATGAATGAAGGAATAACGCTGTCTCACACTTAAAAACAAAACTTTGTCTCACACGTAAAAGTAACAGTAAAACTTTATAACTTTCTCTAATATTGAGTTTCACCAAACGTCGCATCCAACATTAAGTCAAAGCTCAAACTAGGCCTATATAAACGTGTATAGTGTATAGGCCTACACCTCCGCTCCTTGTAAATTGTTCATAAGTCGGTCCGGTAATATGGCGTTCCGGTTAAGTGTCACCTGTTCTATTGTCGGTCCGTTCTAATATCGCCCGTTAAAGTGTCGCCGGTCAAGTGTCGTCCGTTCAAATGGCCACCGTTCAAATGTCTGCACGCCATGAGAAGAGATCATGAGAAAGTGTGTGACAGTTTTTGCAGGAGTTAGACTACCATTACTCAGTTCTATGCAGGTGACCTGTAAAATCTGAGTTTGATACTTCAAACTATAGAATGTGTCAAATTGCGCGATGTCCGAGAGCATAAGTAACTCAATATAAATTTAAACTGCCATTGATCGCTTCAAGACATTCCAGTATGTGTTTTGAAATGCCGAATATATCAGCGACGACAGCAATAGAAATCTGTGCCTTGGTGCGGACCAGTCTGCCGGGTAATTGGCCTGGATGAAGGAAGAGGACGTCGCTAATGATCATTTTGTATCGCGCAGTGTTGCTTTACTCAAGTCTAATTATTGTTCTCGTAAAGAATTAAAACCAACCACCAACAGAATCTGTACGGGTTGTTGATGAAACACGTTATTGCTGTCAGAATATTTCTCATGTGCAACCATTCATGTCCATCCTTGAGCATATAATTTATACCTCTGTATACCTTTTTAATCTTAGTGTAGAAGCTGGCTATATAGCCTACTTCCTCTGAATCATGAGTATCATGATAGCATGCAGTGGAATTTTGCGCTGGCCATTGCCAAATTGGAATAAATAACAATTTTTGGAAAGGGAAATGATATGTCCATACAGGGTGCGGCAAAAAGTAATCCCCTACGGTTCTCAGCCCATATCTTGGCCAAACATACGAAGTTTTAAATGAAACCTTACAGTCTTAAAGGCAATTCATATTTACGTACAATGGTCAAATTACAAACAAAATATTTCAAATAGAACAAAAGGTATATTACTTTTAGTGAGGCTATCCACCGTTTTTTGACGATTCAAAAACGCGACGCAACAAAAAGTAACAAAAACCAATTTAATTATTCTGACCAATATCTTGGCTGGAAGTAAGAATTTTGACATGAAAATTTACGGTCTTAAAGACAATTCATATCTGCACATGATGGCCAGATTTCAGCAAAATATTTCAAAAAGAATAGAAGTTATGGGACTTTTAAGGAGGTCCCATGCCGTTTTTTGACGATTCGTAGACGTAACGCAGCAAAAGTAACAAAGACACGATTTTATTTAGTCTCACCTCAAATAATTGGTATCAGATAGCCTTGATATTGATAGATGATCATTATTATTTCTATTTAAAAAAGGAACAGCGTACGAGCGTAGCTGCACGTCACCGAGAAGTCACTTAGCAAGATGACAATCAAATTAGCAAATAAGAAATCCGTCAGATTAATCAACAGGTCCATCAAGAACTTTGAAAACAGACTCAAAAGAAGCTTTGGCACTGGTGGTGGGCACATTGAACACAAGTTGTGAATCACTATCAAGTTCAGTTCCAAACAGTTATTTGAGATATGACTTGATAAAATCACGTTTTTGTTACTTTTTGTTGCGTAACGTTTTTTAATCGTCAAAAACGGTGGGTGGCCTCACTAAAAGTGGTGTAACTTTTGTTGTGTTTGCAATATTTTGATGAAATCTGGCCATCATGTGTAATTATGAATTGTCCTTAAGCCTGTAGAGATTCATTTTGAAATTCCTACTTCTGGCCATGATCTTAGCGAAAAACAAAAACATTACGTTTCGTTTTTGAATCGTCAAAAAACGGTGGGTGGCCTCACTAAAAGTGATATAACTTTTGTTCTATTAGATTTTTTTGTAATTTGACCATTGTACGTAAATATGAATTGTCTTTAAGACTGTAAAGCTTCATTTAAAAATTCGTATGTTTGGCCAAGATATGGGCTGAAAACCGTAGGGGATTACTTTTTTGCCGCACCCTGTATGTTAGGAGATTAGGTGCTTGTTAGAATTAGATATGTAGCCTAATGTCACAATTCCTATTTAAGCTACAGTTTCAAGTATACAATTGTTTTTCATATTATCAATATTCAAAATGTTTCAGTATGCTTTCTATTTCAGGAAAAATGGTCATTGAGAAATTTAAGCAACTTCATCCACAATACACTCAGCCTTGGCAGTCTATTCGCACAAAAATTATCAATGACAAGTTCAACTAAATGCGCCGAGTTGATAGAAGAATGCAGAAAGTGCTGCAATGAGTCAATCGGCTGCCAACACTTTATTGACTTTCGAGTTTTGCAGCTTGACTTTGTCAAGAAGTCTTATGTTTTCAAATGTGCATGTTAACATTTCATTTTTTAAAGAAGGATTTTTAAAATCAGTCTGGATAGCTATTGGTTTATCATCATTGCTTTATAACTTAGGCTGCAAGTGACAAGCAAAATCGGTCCGCAGAGAAGACGATGTTTAATGATGCCATTTCAAAAAGTTTATTAGGCCTACTTGAAGTCCATTGCACTGCAGGAAACTAAGTCAAATTGATTTAGTTGAAGGTGGAAATTAAACCTTTTATTTGGCAGCTATGCCCCTAAGGTTGTTATTAGCCATTCGGGCTCTAAAACAGTAGGCCCTATGTTGAGCTACAGGTTTTAGGCAATCTATCGCTTTAGCATTTTAAATTTATCGCCATCGCATGGGTTTTAGTGTTGGTCGCTAAGGGGCCGTCCATAAAGTATGTCACGCTCCAGGGGGGGAGGGGGTGTAGGAAAGTGTGACAGATTGTGGTAGGGGGAGTGGGTCAGGACATGTGTGACGTCACACATTTATTTTTTAAATTCTTCTATATTTTTTGTTCTTAGTACCTAAAATCCGACCCGGCCCGGCCAGGCGTGTCTAAAACCCGGCCTGGCGGGATAAAAGTTGATTTCCCGTCACTATCAAGGCGTTTAGGGACACACATCACTATCAGAGGGATTAGGGATAGTATCCTATGGTTTAGAGGGTTAGGTAAATGGTTATGTATTAAAAAAAATTGTTCGAAAGTGTGACGTACTTTAGGGGGGGGGGGGGTCCGAGATGTGTGACAGTTTGTGACAGGGGGAGGGGTGGTCAAAAATGGTCAAAAATAGCGTGACGTACTTTATGGACGGCCCCTAATCGCTTGGATTGGTGAAAAGAATTTTTGCAATATAAATGCCGGATTGATGAGGTAATTTCTACTTAAATTTAAATTGAATCGATGAAAAGATTTGCCGATGAAAATTGGAACTAGATGGATGGACACTAATTCTTTAATTAAAAGATGAAGTGATAAAAAAGTTGCTGCTTTGACAGAAGCTATTTTTTGCGTAGATTATTGATGAAAAGGATTTGTGCAAATAAGAAGACGGATTGATGAAAAATGATTATGCTGCACCGGACGAATGGTCTGGACAAACAGACGGTCAAAGAGACAGACATAACAGGTCCTATAGAAATGTGGAGAAGGACAAGCGTATACGGCCTTATTGTTTTTCTCTTGTCAATCCTATGCAATGAAGCTTAGGATGAACTAAGACCTTGCGTGGACTTTTAAGGTTGTCTGACTATTATATGTTACCAACACTATCAATGTGTTATAAGTTTTTGACTATTTTCGTTTTAAGCGTTTGAATGTATTAGCCTATAGGCCTACTAATGTTAATATTC